>PISX010016163.1:0-47150 GCA_004024625.1 Mellivora capensis
AAATCATATGGAATCAGTTTAGAATACCTATATAAGAAAATATGGAAGAACTAAAACATTTGATACAATTTTAATTCATTTTTGCCTTTGTAGACTTTTGTATAATATGACATGTCATGTGCTCTCTTTTATTGAGTTTTTATTTTCATGCAACTACGTTCCACTGGGAATATGTCAAAGAATTGTGATAAGAGAGGTTTGGGAAGCAATATAGAAGTAGAAATCTTTAAGAATGAAGGGATCAAAATGAAGATTGAGTCAAGTGCTGGTGTCATGTAGAAAGTGAGAGATGATTTCTTGAGTCTGTAGTTCACCCTCGAGGGATAGGTAAAATCAGCAGATAGCAAGCAGTTCTGTTTCAAGATTCCTATCTACAGAGTAACCCTTCGGTGTTGGCGCGCTCTTCTTTATCTACATAGTCTAGAAATGATTTCATGCGGCCCATGGCTTTAAAAGTAATCTGTGTGTCAGTGAATCCCAGGTCTGTTTTTCTCTCAGATCTTTCTTCTGAGTTTTAAATTTGTATGTCCATCTGTGTACTTGATACCTCCATTGGAATGTCTGATGGACATCTCTGTCTTGACGTGTCCAGAAGTAAACTGATCTTACCCCCAAATCCGTTCCCCTTCTAGGATTCCTCCTCTTAGTTGATTACAATCCCATCTTCCTCACTGCTCAGCCAAAACCCAGAGTCAATCTTTGATACCTTTCTTCTTTCATGTCCCATTTTTGATCCGTTGGGAATTCTTTTGGCTCTACCAATAACATATCCAGACTATTCATCACTTCTCCTCCTGCCAGTCAGACCCAAGCCTCCTTCATTTTGACCCCGGAGTATTTTAACAACCTCCAGTTTGTTTCTTTGCTTTAGCTTTTACAGTCCTTCACCCTTGAACAATAGGTCTCAGGGTGAGGCTCTTGGATTATAGCACTTCTGCTGTTCAGGTTCTCCCTGTTTCTTTCAGAGTAAAATCCAGAGCCCTCACAAGGATCTACATGATCTGGCTCTCTGTTAACCATCTGGCCTCGGTTCCTACTGCTTCTTCCTTCTTCCTTTAGTCCAGCCACACTGCGTTTTTTGCTTTTCTTGATCATTCTATTCATAGCCCCATCTCAGCACTTTTATGCTATTTTCATCTATTCTTTCTCTTTGGTTAACTCCCATCTCTATCTCTGTCTTTTTTTTTTTTTTTTTTTAAAGAAAGGGAGAGGGAAGGGGCAGAGAGAGGAAGAGAGAGAATCTTTTTTTTTTTTTTTTTTTAAAGTTATTTGACAGACCGAGACCACAGGTAGGCCTAGAGGCAGGCAGAGAGAGGAGGAAGCAGGCTCCCCGCTGAGCAGAGAGCCTGATGCAGGGCTTGATCTCAGGACCCTGGGATCGAGCCAAAGGCAGAGTCTTTAACCCACTGAGCCACCCAGGTGCCCTGAAGAGAGAGACTATTAAGCAGGCTCCATGATCAGCACAAAGCTTCTTTCGGGGCTCTATCTCACAGTGCTGAGATCATGACCTGAATGGTGGACCTAGACACCCTCCCCTTCATCTCCTTTCTTTCTCCACTCAGTGTCATCTTCTCACTGAGGCGTGTCTTTCCACTGTTTTTCTTTGGCTTGCCCTGGCACTCCCGATTCTTCTCACCTTGCCCTTCCTCATACCCATGGTGTTGACCACTTTTTAACGCACCATATATCTCATTATTTCATCTTTTATTATCCTCTCTTGTTAGATGTAAGCTCCACGAGGGGCCAGAAATTCTTAGTTTGTTTCATGACTGCATTACAAGCTCTTTGAAAAGAACCTGGCACAGAGTAGGTTTTCAGTAAATATTTGTCAACTTCACTGAGTCACAGAATAAGTCAAAAGGACTAGCAGTAAGGGGTGCCTGGGTGGCTCAGTCAGTTAAGTCTGCCTTGGGCTCAGGTCATGATCCTGGGGTCCTGGGATTGAGCCCCACATCGGGTTCCCTGCTTGGCAGGGAGTCTGCTTGTCCCTCTTCCTCTGATCTTTGCTCTGCTTGTGTGCTCTCTTTTTCTCTCAAGTAAATAAATAAAATCTTAAAAAAAAAAAAAAAAGGACTAGCAGTAAACACAACAAACTGAATGGTCCTACATTGAAAAATAGTATAATTCCTAGTGAAGAAAGAGATTTATGCCAGTTACCTAATTCTGTGTTATAAACCACCCCAAATTTTGTGGCTAAAACAATAACATTTCATAGTTTTAGGGGTTGGTAGGCTCAGTGGGTGGTTCTTATTTAGAGTCCCTCACATGACAGTTAGGTGGTAGTTGAGACTGGAGTTGTCTATGAACTTCATTCCTAGAACTAATGCCTGGGTTGGGGTGGCTGAGAAGTTGGGGGCTGATCAGTCATCTCCTTCTAGGTGGTACCTAAATTTGGCTAGTGTGGGCTGACTCACAGCATGGCAAGAGTCATGATTTCTTATGGTATCTGACTTCCCAAAGAGCCAGTATTTCAAGAGGCCTAGGAAGCAGCTGCAATTCTTCTCATACCTTTAAATGACTTAAAACCATTTTTGCCACTTGATATGAGAATATGGCATGCACATACAAAAAAGGAAGGAATTGTTATCTCCATCATAGATAAACTACTGCAAGGGCAATGAACTTATAAATTTATGAGTAAAAGGTTATAGAAAGCTACAGGGTAAGCAGTATTGAATAATACTTAAGATTAAAAATAAGCAATTCTGATGAGTTTGCCTTAGATAAGTCCTGACTTTACTGCACACTAATTTTCTGATCTTAGGCAAATTAGAGCCATTTGTGATTACTTTCTCATCTATAAAATATGAATAAATAGGGACTTGGGTTCAAGAGGGATGGAACTCCATCCCTCCCTCCCATATATACAACAAATGCACAACTGCATATAGAATAATTTGCAAAAGACCAGAAAACTGGATGAACAGAACCTCTAAAATAAAGGGCAAAAAGGACAGCATTGAGATGGATAGGAGAGGACCATCTTGCCAGAAACAACCCACTGTATGTTGTGATCCACAGTAAAGGAGAATCTCAAAAATACAGAAGTTTTCTCTGAGTGAGGTATTTGTGTTCCACATCAGGCACCCCAAACTCTTAGATCATGCATGAGAGAGATGAGGTCCCTAAATGCCAGACTTTGAAAACCAATAGAGATTATGTTCAAGAACACCATGGAACTACAGGGAATGGAGAACTGGTCCTTAAGGGTTCATGTGTAGACTCATTCACCCAGGGACTCAGTGTGAAAACTCTAATTTGAAAAGCACCTAGACCATATGTGAAGGAGACCCACTTATTAATCTTAAAGTGCTTGTCAGAGAGGCAGAAAACTTTTGGAACTTTTCCCTGGCAGGTGCCATATTTGTGACCTTATCTACCTTGTTAAAGTTGGTGAGGGTGGGAGTCATTTGGGAACTAGACCTCTAACCTGCTATAGATGCAGGATGTGGCCAGCTGAGAATCCTGCCAACCCCACGCTGCAACTGTGGATCCCAGCAGGGCCAGCCAACAGCCCTGCCCCCCACCCCTTTGCTGCAGTGTAGCCTCATGCCGCTCAGGGCAGCCATGCATTACAGCCAGGCTGGGCACTAGCCCAGCACACCGCTGCATCACATATGGCAGGGTTACCTTTGTTGTGTGACGTAAGATTCATGCATCCCATACAGGGGATGTTTCTTGAGCCCCTAGCTCTGGTCAGAGGGGATTGAGTGTCTGGGCCATATGACATCTCCTTTGAAAGGTCACTCCTGCAATACTAGAAGAAGTGATTGATTTACCTAGTAGATAGAAACAAACACAGAGAATCAGGCAAAAATGAGACATAAAATGTTCCAAACGAAACGGGACAAAACATTAGAAAATGACATTGATGAATTGGAAATAAGCAACGTATCTGATCATTCAAAGTAGAATGGTCGTAAAGATGCTCACTGAAGTCAGAAGAAAATTGGATAAACACAGATCCTCAACAAAGAGAAAATATAACAAAATTCCCAACAGAAGGTACAGAGCTGAACAATACAGCAATTGAACTGAAAAATACACTAGAGCAATTCAACAGACTGGATGAAGCCAAAGATCAGATCAGCAAGCTGGAAGAAAAAACAATAGAAGTCCCTCAGAGCAGCAAAAAAGAAAAAAATGAATGAGGAAAAAAATGAAGATAATTTAAGGAACCTTTGAATCAATGTCAGGTGGAATAACATTCACATTATAGGGTTCCAAATACAAGATAGACAGGGCCAGAAAGCTTATTTGAAAAAATAATGGCTGAAAACTTTTCTAATCTGGATAAGAATATAGATCTCGAGCTCCATGAAGTTCATAGAGTTCCAAGTAAGAAGAACCCAGAGACACCCATACCAGGACACATTATAATTAAAAAGGTAAAAGAGAAACTCTCAAAAAGCTGCAAGAGGAAGACAACTTACTGTGTCAAGTAAGACCATCAGCAGATTTTTCAGCAGAAACTTTGCGGGCCAAAAGAGAGTGGCATGACATATTCAAAGCGCTAAAGGAGAAAGCTTCTAACCTAGACGTCTCTACTGGTAAGTTTAGTACTCAGATTTGAAGGAGAGATTAAAATTTTTTTTTAATTTTTTTTTATTTATTTGTCAGAGAGAGGGAGAGAGAGCAAGTGAGCACAGGCAGAGTGGCAGGCAGAGGCAGAGGGAGAAGCAGGCTCCCCGCTGAGCAAGGAGCCCGATGTGGGACTCGATCCCAGGACACCGGGATCATGACCTGAGCCGAAGGCAGCTGCTTAACCAACTGAGCCACCCAGGCGTCCCGAGAGATTAAAATTTTTACAGATAAGCAAAAGCAGAAACAGTTCATCATTAAACTGGCTCTATCAGAAATGTTAAAGGGACTTCCCTAAACTGAAAAAGAAATGGCACTAATAATAAGATGAACCATGAGAGACTATGGACTCTGAAAAACAACCTGAGGGTTTTGAGTGGGAGGTTGGGGGAGGCAGGTGGTGGGTATTATGGAGGGTATGCATTGCATGGAGCACTGGGTGTGGTGCAAAAACTATGAATTCTGTTACGCTGAAAAGAAATTTTAAAAAAATGAACACACAAAAAAATAAAAAAATTTTTAAAAAGTGTATGAAAGTAAAAATGTCACTGGAAAAGGTAAATGTATGGTAAAGATAGTGGATCAACTGCTAGTAAGGCAAGTTTACTTACAAAGATAATAAAATTGATTAAAACTATAGTAATTAGTTAAGGGGAGGTGCAAAATAAAAAGGTATAAAGTGTGACATAAGAAATATAAAACAAGGGAGGCAGGAAGAAAAAATGTAAAGTTTTAGAATATGTTCAAGTTAAGTTGCTGTCTACTCTAAACAGACCACTATATACACGGGAAGTTATAGATGGACTTCACAATAACCACAAAGCAAAATTTATACTGAATACACAAAAGAAAATGAGAAAGGAATCTAAACAATATAAAAGGAAACCATTGAACCACAAGGGAAGAGAGAGAAAAGAAGAACAGATGGGAACCATGAAAACAGCCAGAAGACAATTAACAAAATGGCATTGAGTATGTATGTACCTATCAGTAATTACTTTAAATGAACTTAATATTCTAGTCAAAGACAGAGAGTGGTTGAGTGGATAAAAAAATCCATATGCTCTCTTGAAGAGGCTCACTTCAGAAGTAAGGACATACATAGACTGAAAGAATGGAGAAAGATACTCCATGCAAATGGAAATAAAAAGCTGGCATAGCTATACTTAGAACAGACAAGATAGACTTTAAAACAAAAACTATAGTTAATAAAAAGTTGTTACATAGTGAAAAAGTTCAATCCAACAAGAAGGCATAACATTTATAAATATATATGCACAAAATATAGAGGCACCAAGATATATAAAGCAAATATTACAGACCTGAAGGGAGAAACTGACAGTAATACAATAATAGTAGGGAACCTTTAACATCACACTTACATCAGTGGATACATCTTCCAAACAAAGTCCATGAAGAAATCGTGGCTTTGAATAATACATTAGACCAGATGGACTTAATAGATATGTACAGAGCATTCCATCGAAAAAGAACAGAATACACATTCTTCTGAACTGCACATGGAGCATTCTCCAGGGTAGATCATGTTAGACCACAAACTGGTCTCAAATTCAAGAAGATGAAATATCAAACATCTTCACCCACAATGGTATAAAACTAGAAATCAATTATAAGAAGAAAATTGGGAAAACTCCCAATATAGAGATCAGACAACATGCTATTCAACAATCAGTGGGTCATTGAAGAAAAAGTACCTAGGGATAGAAATGAAAATAGGAACACCACAAACCCAAATTTTTTTAAATCTGTGAAAGTGATTCTAAAAGGGAAATTCATAGCAATACAGGCCTACTTCAAGTAAATCTTAAATAATCTAATTTTACATAAAAAGGAAGCCCATATTAGTCGGAGAGAAATAATAAAGATCAGAGCAGGAATAAAAGAAAGAGACAATAGAAAAGGTCAATGAAACTAAGAGCTGGTTCTTTGAAAAGATAAAGCAAATTGACAAACCTTTGGCCAGACTCATCAAGAGAGAGGATTCAAATAAAATCAGAAATGAGGGGCACCTGGGTGGCTCAGTGGGCTGGGCCGCTGCCTTCGGCTCGGGTCGTGATCTCAGGGTCCTGGGATCGAGCCCCACATTAGGCTCTCTGCTCGGCGGGGAGCCTGCTTCCCCCTCACTCTCTCTCCCTGCCTCTCCGCCTACTTGTGATCTTTCTGTCAAATAAAAAAATAAAATCTTAAAAAAAAAAAATCAGAAATGAAAGAGGAGTTACAACTGACACCATAGAAATAAAAAGAATCATGAAACTATGAACAATTATATGCCAACAAACTGGACAGCCTAGAAGAAATGGATAAATTCCTAGAAACAAAATTTTCTAAGACCAAGTGATAAAGAAATAGAAAATTTGTATAGACCAGTTACTAGCAAGGATATTGAATTAATAATCAGAATTTCCCAATAAAATTCTAGGACCAGATGGTTTCACAGATTATCAAACATTCAAAGATTTAATATATATCCTTTTAAAACTCTTACAACAAATTGAAGGGGAGGGAGCACTTGATGAGTTTTAAAGCTTTACCCTGATACCAGAACTAGACAAGAAACCACATATACACAAAGTTAGAGGCCAATATCATTAATGACACTGATGAAAAAATTCTCACCAAAATATTAGCAAACTGAGTTCAGTAATACATTAAATGGATCATAAACCACGATCAAGTGGGATTTAGTCTAGGGAATCAAGAATGGTTCAATGTCCATAGATCAATCAGCATGACATATTGAGAAAGGATAAAAATCATATGATCTTAGTAGATGCAGAAAAATCATTTGAGAAAATTCAACATCCGTTTATATGATCCAAACTCAATGAAGTAAAGAGAGATAATAAAGGTCATATATGACAGACCCACAGCTAACATCATCATACTCAACGGTAAAAAGCTGGCAGTTTTTCCTCTAAAATCAGAAACAAGAAGAGGATTATACACTATTGCCACTTTTATTTAACACAGTACTGGAAGTCCTAGGCACAGCAATTAAGCAAGAAAAAGAAGTAGAAACCATCCAAGGGAGGAAGAACTAAAACTATCACTATTTGCAGTTGACATAATATTATATATAGAAAATCCAAAGACTGCACCAAAACTGTTAGAACTAATAAATGGATTTAGTGAAATACAGGGACACAAAATTATCATAACAGAAATATGGCATTTCTATACATGAATAATGAATTATCAGAAAGAGCAATTAAGAAAGCAATCTCTAAAATGAATAAAATACTCAGGAATAAACTTAACCAAGGAAGTGAAAGATCTATGTATGGAAAACCATGAAATTGATAAAAAAGAAGACACAAATAAATAGTTCATGGTCATGGATTAGAAGAATTAATGTTGTTAAAATGTCCATACTACCTGGGACACCTGGGTGGCTCAGTTGGTTAAGCGGCTGCCTTCGGCTCAGGTCATGATCCTGGCGTCCTGGGATCGAGTCCCGCATCGGGCTCCTTGCTCGGCAGGGAGCCTGCTTCTCCCTCTGCCTCTGCCTGTGCTCGCTCTCTCTCTCTGACAAATAAATAAATAAAATCTTTAAAAAAAAAATGTCCGTACTACCTAAAGCAATCTACAGATTCAGTGCAGTCCCCTCTCAAAATTCCATGGACATTTTTCATGGAACCAGAACAATTCTAAAATTTGTATGGAACCACAGAAGATCCCAAATGGCCACAGTAATCTTGAGAAGAACAAAGTTTGAGGCCTCATGCTCCTTGATTTGAAATCACACAATTATAGTAATCAAAACAATTGGTATGGGCATAAAAACAGACACACTGACCAATGGAACTGAACTGAGAGCCCAAAATTAAACCCACACATAGTATGGACAATTAATTTGCAACAAAAGAGCCAATAACGTACAATGGAGAAAGAAAAGTCTCGTCAATAAATGGTGTTGGGGAAAACTGGATAGCCACATGTGGAAGAATGAAATTTGACCACTGTCTTGCACTATCCTCAGAAATTAACTCACGGTATTCTATTAAAGACCTGAATGAAAGACCTGAAACTGTAAAATTCCTAGAAGAAAACATAGGTGGTAAGCTCCTCAACGTGTGTCCTGGCAGTCTTTTTGTAGGTCTGGCTCCAAAAGCAAGGGAAACAAAAATAAACAAATTGGACTACATCAAACTTCTGCAGCAAATCATTGAAATGAAAAGATAATTACTGAGAAGATTTTTGCCAATCATATATCCGATAAGGGATAATGTCCAAAATGTATGAAGAACTTATACAACTCAAAAAATAACAAAACCTAAACAACTCAGTTAAAAAATAGGCAGAGGATCTGCATGGATACTTTTCCAAAAAGACACCCAGATGGCCAATAGACACATGGAAAGATGCTCAATATCAGTAATTACTAGGGAAGTGCAAATCAAAACTGCATTTGATGCGTCACCTCACATCCGTTAGAATGGGTATTATCAAAAAGACAAGATATAACAAGTGTTGGTGAGGATGTGGAGAAAAGGGAACCCATGTATACCATTCATGGGAATGTAAATTAGTGCAGCCACTATGGAGAACAGTAGGGAGACTTCTCCATACTGTTAAAAAATTAAGACTGAACTAACATATGATCCATCTGTTCCACTTCTGGCTGTTTATCTGAAGAATATAAAAATACTGATTTGAAAAGGTGTATGCCCTGGGTGCCTGGGTGGCTCATTTGATTAGGTGTCTGCCTTCAGCTCGGGGTATGATCCCTTGGTCCTGGGATTGAGTCCCTCATTGGGCTCCCTGCTCAGCAGGGAGTCAGCATTTCCCTCTACCCCTCCCTCCTGCTCATGATCTCTCTCTCTCTCTCTCTCTCTCTCTTTCCCTAATAAAGAAATAAAATCTAAAAAAAAAATATATATATGCTCCCCTCTATTCATTGTACCATTATATACAATAACCAAGACCTGGAAAGAACCTAAATGTCCAGTAATAGACAAACAGGTGAAGAAAATATGGTGTGTACGTATATACAGCAGAGTATTACCCCGCCATTAAAAAGGAATGAACTCTTGCCATTTGTAACAACATGGAGAGACCTTGAAGGTGCTATCCTAAGTGAAAGAAGTTAGAGGATGACAAATACCATATAATTCTATTCATATGTGAAATCTAGAAAAAAAGCAAATGAACAAATAAACTCGTAGAAACAGACAATGGATTGGTAGCTACCAGAAGGTTGGTTGGGAGACAAAATGGGTGAATGGCGTCAAGTATATGGTGATGGGTGGTAACTGGACTTCTACTAGTGATCTCTGTAGTCCGTACATATGTCAAATTGTAATGGCGTATACCTGAAAGTCATAATAATGTTACATACCAATTTTACCTCAATTAAAAAAAGAAAACTATGGGGGAAAAAGAACCCTCTGAAAAAATGGGTAATTAATCTTAAATTAGGTCACCAGATCCTTCTGCCATTAGGCATATTCTGATGGGAGGATTTGAGATATTGTTAAGGCAAATGAAAGTTTCTGTAATCACACTAGTTTTATTAGAAATATTACATTTCTGGTGATCTTGGCTATAAGTACACTTTAAATAAAAGCAGGTCTGGTGTTTATGATTGTGGAGAGATGCTCATTTAAATCTTTGGACATGACCACATGCTTGGTGAAGAAAAAAGTCACAAAATCATCTGATCACTTAATTATTTGATTTTTTTAACCATTATTAGGTATGTATCTGATAGCTGTCATAGAAAATATATTTATTATAAATGCATTCCTAATTTTGTTTACATACCTTTTTTAATGATACATGCATGTGTATTGACATTTGAGAAAAATGCGACTTTGTTTTTCTGGTGAATTCTGCCACTATCTAACGTGCATCTTTTAAGCTGTGTGTTGCCATTGTAGAATGCTTTCCTACACCGATGCTAGTTTCTTAGAAGGAAAGTCATAAAAAGGTGTTGAAAGTAACCATTTGTGCCTGATGTTCTTATAAAGCAACATTCAGTTAATTTGCTTCTGAACATCCATAAGTGAAGAATTTCTGGATCCTTTTTGAAATTGTTTCCTAATCTTATGCCAGAATGTTGGTTCTCTTTGTACTAAGTGCAGTCCTAGTACGTGAAGACCTTGGAGTAACAGATCTTTCCTCCATTAGTTTATCTTAGCACTGGGTAAGGAATATGACTAATTTCGGAGTTTAATCTTTCTCTTTTTTTTTGTCATTATGGCTGAGTTCCTTTACCATAGTAGTGTAATAAAGGATTGTGAAACTAAAAGCCAGATGACCTGGGTTTCAGTTTTCTAATTTATATGAGATTTTTGTATTCACTTAATCTCAGTGGAGCCCACCTTCTTCATGGGGTATTAGAAAGACAAAGTGAGATGAACACATGCTGTCAAGGGGCAAAAACAAATCATATTCAAATACAAAGCATTATAATGGAAAGAAGATATTTGTATTTTTCATCGTGTTGAAGAGGTTAAAGACTTGAAAAATCCTTAAATGGTGCTGAAAACTGGGGAGGTTGTGTCTGATAGAAAATCTTTCCCAAGTCAGGAGTGTTTGTAAGACGAGGGGCATGGTGTCTGTTCCTCCTGCCTCCTACCTTTAATTGTTTTGTAATTGTTTTCACTTTTTCCGAATAAATGTCCTTATTTCTGCTCCCTTTCCTACCACCCAGTGCACACCTTTACCCACAGGTACTTTTTTTTGTTTGTTTTCCTTCAAAGGGAGCTACCATTAAGAAAGATGAGCAGACTGGAGCCATCATTGTGGCTAGAATCATGAGAGGAGGCGCTGCGGATAGAAGTGGTAAGGATTTTTTTTAAAAAAAGAAGTGGTAAGGGCTTCAACATCAGCCACGTGGACAAGTCATGTTGCATTTCATGGGCAACATTTCCAACATGTAATTAAAAGGATAACGATCTTTTGATGTAATACATCAAAACAGTAAGGTTTGCTCTGTGTTGAACTGTGGAAACCTGTTGAAATACATGATCCATCTCACTCGACTTCACAATCTCAGTTTACATGGGCTTCCAGAGTGATAGTAGGGTCTGTTTCAAGTGTTTCTGATTCGAAAAGTACGACTGCATATGTGTAGCCTTTGAAACAAGATAAAAATTCTTTTGTTAGGTGAAAATAATACACGTTATTTTTTTTTATAAATTTTTTTTATTTTTTATAAACATATAAAGTATTTTTATCCCCAGGGGTACATGTCTGTGAATCGCCAGGTTTACACACTTCACAGCACCAACCATAGCACATACCCTCCCCAATGTCCATTTCCCGACCCCCCTCCCCCCAGCAACCCTCAGTTTGTTTTGTGAGATTAAGAGTCACTTATGGTTTGTCTCCCTTCCAATCCCATCTTGTTTCTTTTATAATACACGTTTCTAGACAAAGGCCGGGCTGCGGATGTCATTTCTTGGGCAGCATTATAACGTGGTAGTCTTTGATTCATTGCTGTTTAGAGGCACAGAATCTGAAACCAGAGGAGCCTAAAGGTCTCCTCAAATGTATTCAGGGCACCAAACAATGCCCGGAGTATGGACACAGTTGAGAATTGCGGTTCTTTCCTAGGTAACTCTGCTAATTTACTCAATTTGCTACTTCTCAGGTCTTATACATGTTGGTGATGAACTTAGGGAAGTGAATGGGATTCCAGTCGAGGATAAAAGGCCTGAGGAAATAATTCAGATTTTGGTAAGCTGAAAACGTATTTTAAACTTGCAATAAAAATGAAATTGAATTAGTATGTTTCAGACTTGGTTACAAATGCAGAATTTGGATTTAGCTGTCCAGAGCTGTAATCCCAGCTTCATTACTTAATCCCTGTATGTCCTTGGAAAATACCTTACTCTTTGCATTGTGCCAGTGTTTTCATTTACAGAATGAGAGCAAGAAGTGGTAAATACCTTATGGCAGTGTTTTGAGGATTAAATGACTAACGTATATAAAGAGTTTATTTCAGGGGCTGTCTCAAATAGGCACTTAAGAGACGGCATCTACTCTGTTATTCGTGATGAATTTTTCTTTCCCTTCTCCCATGGACATGGGCAGACTCTTGGCTATGCTTCCTAGGTATCTAAAACAGTGAAACTGATGTAGATGCCTTGTGAAATCTAAAACAGAACATAATTACTTTAGGCCTTGACAGTATTAATTCTCCAGTTCATTTGTAAGGATAAAATGAGGGAGACTTGTCGCTTTTAATGTATGAAAACATAAACATACAGAAAAAGAGTTTAGTATCGTCAAGCAGACCGCCGTATATATGAATATTTAGTATGTGATTAAGGTGGCATTTTAAATCCATGGAAAAACCGGGAAGTCATTTCATAAATGGTACTGGATACATTGATGATTCAGTTATAAAAAAGAAAGTCCCTGTTTTACACTATACCCAAAACAAATCCCAGTGAATTAAATATTTAAAAAAATCAAAAAGTAAAGAAAGACTTTTTAAACTTGATGTGAAATTCAAATAGAAAGATAACTGAATTGGGGCGCCTGGGTGGCTCAGTGGGTTAAAGCCTCTGCCTTCGGCTCAGGTCATGATCCCAAGGTCCTGGGATGAAGCCTCCGCATCAGGCTCTCTGCTCAGCAGGGAGCCTGCTTCCCTTCCTCTCTCTGCCTGCCTCTTTGCCTGCTTGTGGTCTCTGTCTGTCAAATAAATAAATAAAATCTTAAAAAAAAAAAAGATAACTGAATTGATGGCAGGAATTGAAAACTTTCTGTATAGAAAAGGATGCCATATGTTACTTGAAAGACACATGACACTTAGGAAAAATATTGTCCATATATGGTAGGTATTTTAATGTGTAAAGAGTTCACAAAAATCAGAGAAAAAATATTTATAGAAAGATTTACAAAAGAAAACATGATGTCTGAAAAATACTGGATTAGAGGGATTTGAAAGCCTGATAATGGCTAGAGTCTAGGCATGTAGTCCTACTCAATATGTTTCCAGTGGTGGGATGAATTTAGTAGATCCTTATGAGATGGCTGTCTACCATTAGAATTTTAAATTTGCATACCCTTTAATCAAGAAGTTCAGTTGTTGGGAATTAACCCGTGGGAAATAATTTGGCAAGTGTATTATATGAGCAAGATTGTAAAAAATACTTAGAAATAGCAAGAGTGTTGCACTGATTGACTAATCATTCATCCCCATGATGGCAATCACAATGGCTGGTAGACCTATATGACTTGTAATCCTAGTAATTCTTACAGTGGTTGAGCGCTTAATGATACTGTTCTAAGGGCTTTGAACACATTAACACACACACACACACACATTGTAGAATGGGAAGAGATTATAGAGAAGACTTGTTTTCTCTCCCCCATGCAGTTCAGTATTCTATGAATTAATAAGATTTGTCAGTTGTTTTATGATAAGTAATAACAGTGATATTACCTGTTTGAAATCACTCCTGCTCTAAAATTCTGATACTTACACTGTTAAAGGCCCTTTTTCCTGGAGTCTCTCTGTCCTGGTGCTGCTTCCTTACATTTGCAAGAGCTGATTTCTATGCAGCTTTTCCCAGCCGGGACTTTCAGGGACTTCGACTGGTAAATGGAAGTTGGCTGTGGCCCATGGACGTTGACAAACAATACAAATCAGGGCCTCCTCTCAGCTCCCCCCAGAACAGAGCCCTAGTTTACGATAGTGCACCTCAGAGATAGCTACCCAGTCTCCCTTGCCTCTCTCTCTCACTCTCACTCTCTCCCTCCCTCTCTTCCTCTCCTTTCTTTTTCCTTCCTCTCCTCTGCCTGATCGCATCCTCCTCTTTTCTTTTTTCCCTCCTTCCTCTCCAATATGTGCCAGATACCTAATGCTTTCATGGAGCTTAGAATTTAGCAGGGATAACAGATACTAAGAAATAATCATATAAATGATTTCTTCGTATGGTTAGGAGAAATGCTAGAAAGAGAGAAACCGAGAAAGACATGAGAGGGTATGAAAGGGACATCTGCTCTGGTCTGAGACGGTGGGAAAAGAATGGCCTGTATTGTTGTTGCTTACTTTAATTAAGTTAATAGTTAATCTTTTTGTCTTTTAATTAACCTATTACCTTTAGATTTTACTCGCTAACCAGAGTATAATAGCAGTGAATGCTCGTTATTTTTCTCCTGAGCATTGCAGCTAATGTGTGTGTGTGTGTGTGTGTGTGTGTGTTATAGTGAATCATACAACTGCATTGCTGACAGTACAGGTATTTTGTCCCTAAAAACATGATGCCAATACTAGAATGTATCATCTGAACTTTGCACATCATCCTTAATACTGTCTGTATCAGGCAGTCTGCAGAGTCCGTGTTTCTGTTTTGAAGTAGCTCAGCTGGATGGGGCTACATTTTGAAAGTGTACTGGAGGTCAAGTGCATTCAGTGTTTCGTGTTTTTTAACTTACTTGAGCTCAAGTGCTTTCTCATATTGCAGGAATTTCTACAAAAATAGTTTTCTCAGTTTGCTTTATCTAAGAGTAGAAACCTCAAGCTTATAAATTTTCAGCATCATTCCCTTTTCTACCTATTTTGCCTTCCTTCTCCTGGGCTCTAGAAGTCCTGTGATAAGTCTTTCCTCTGTTACCAGGCTCAGTCTGAGGGAGCAATTACGTTCAAGGTTATACCCAGCATCAAAGAGGAGACTCCATCTAAAGAAGGCAAGGTAATCATTCCTTGAAAATCCTTTTTTGTTTTTTGTTTTTGTTTTTTTTGGCGGTGGGGGGTGCTAATGTTTCCCCATCTTGTTTGTCACAGTGAATTCATTTTCATATTCTCTTTTTGAGAAAAAAATCATTCTCTTTTGGGGGGACACCTGGGTGGCTTAGTCAGTTAAGCATCTGTCTTTGGCTTGGGTCTTGATCCCCAAGTCCTGGGATCGTGTCCCGCAACGGGCTCTCTGCTCAGCAGGGAGCCTGTTTCTCCCTCTGCCTTCCCCCCACCCCTTGATGCGCTCATGCTCTCTCTCTCTTTCACAAATAAATAAATAAAATATTTTTAAAAAAATAAAATTTAAAAAAAAAAAAAATTCAGGAAGACATGGGGAGATGGAGAACAGAAGGGAATTGGGGGAAATTGGAGCAGGAGACGAACCATGAGAGACTGTGGACTCTGAGGAATTAACTGACGGTTTTGGAGGGGAGGAGGGTGGGAGGTTGGGTGAGCCCGGTGGTGGGTATTGTGAAGGGCACGTATTGCATGGAGCACTGGGTGTGGTGCATACACAATGAATTCTGGAACACTGAAAATAAATAAAAAACATAAATAAAAATTTAAAAAATAATAATAAAATAAAAAATTATTCTTTTTTCTTTCAAAAAACGTATCCTTAAACCAAAGAAGAATCTTGGCCCTTTCCCATTTTTTTTTAATATTTATTCCTTTTAAATGAAACTCTCTTCCAGATGTTTATCAAAGCCCTCTTTGACTATGACCCTAATGAGGATAAAGCAATTCCATGTAAGGAAGCTGGGCTTTCTTTTAAAAAGGGAGATATTCTTCAGATTATGAGCCAAGATGATGCAACGTGGTGGCAGGCAAAGCACGCGGATGATGCCAATCCCAGGGCAGGATTGATTCCCTCAAAGCATTTCCAGGAAAGGTGAGCTGCTGGCACGCGAATAGTGGTCTCTCTTCAAATGACCTTTTGTTCTCTGCAAAATAGCACTGGAGGAGAGTTGTGATAAAAGGAGCACTAAAACCTTGCTTTAGAATCCTTTATCCCTCAGGTTTGGATTTCTGTTTTGTCTAACTTAGGATGAATAATGACCAAAAATAATATGACAGGACCTGGTCATATTCGGTTTTTGTTATGTAGCAAATGGAAAAATAGCACATTAATATCTGAAACTGTATTGATGTGAAAGATGGGGGGGAAGAAGAGTGATTTTGGAGTGGGGATGATTTATAAAAATTTGAAAGGGAGAGGATTTATTTTTTAATTTGAATAGATTGCATTGAGTTCATTTTCCCCCCTAGCTTCCCATTTCCCCCTCCCTTGGGACTTTTAATATTTTGGTGTTATATTAATCTTGGATCTTTACTGAAAATTGATAGGCATTGACCTTCTTTCTCCCCCAGGAGATTGGCTCTGAGACGACCAGAAATACTAGTTCAGCCCTTGAAAGTTTCCAACAGGAAATCATGTAAGTTTGTTCATAAAAATGCAGAGTAACCAAATCTCGCTGTTTATTTTTGACTATTAAAGCAGGTGTTTGTGGGAGAACGAGACTCGTGGTGCCTTGTGATAGCTTTCGGATCATCATTTCATGGCAACCAAACAAATAAGAAACTCACAGTAGAATATTTAAGTGAATCTTTTGAAGAAAGGGGGTGTTTGTGGTTGTTTCTAATAAACCCATGACTCACACTTTAAGAAGCTAACTAGCAGGGCTACCTTCCTTGACTTCTGAACGTGGGTGTTCTTATAAATGTAACCTCCAGTGCAACGCTTTTATTCCTCCAAAGCTAGAAGGTTCGGGTAAGACACTTCTTGGTAAAATCAGGGGAAGAAAATCTATTACTTTCCTGGGCACAAAGGCAGTTGGGCCTAAGAAGAGTTGTTCTTGTTCTTTCTTAGCTCCTTGCTTATCCAGAAATCAGAGTAACTCTGACCTTCAACTCGCCTATTTGGAATTGTTACAAGACAAGCTTAAAACAAAACAAGTGCAGGAAAAGGATGAGGTAGGGTTACTGAGAAAAAGATAGTGTGGATTTGGCTGCATTCTTTTCCTTCCTTCACACTCCTGTTCTCTCAGCTTCTCTTCTACGCCCCACCCCCTTACCCCTGTCAAGTTCCCATCCCATTAATTTCCTCCTTCATCTCCCTAAACATTTCATGGTTCTAGGTTTGTTGTTGTTTTTTTTTAATTTTTTTTTAAGATTTTATTTATTTATTTGTCAGAGAGAGAGAGCCAGAGAGCGAGCACAGGCAGACAGAGTGGCAGGCAGAGGCAGAGGGAGAAGCAGGCTCCCTGCCGAGCAAGGAGCCCGATGTGGGACTGTGGGACTCGATCCCAGGACGCTGGGATCATGACCTGAGCCGAAGGCAGCCGCTTAACCAACTGAGCCACCCAGGTGTCCCGGTTCTAGGTATTTTTAAGAGTAAAAAAAAACCTTTTGTTTTCAGTACAGAGATTGTGCATTAAAAGACGAACACACAAGTAAAATGGTGCTGGAATCTTACCCCAACATCTGGTTTTAGTATGGTCGCATTTTTCACATCTCCTGTTATTTCTGTCAGTTTGTCGACGCGTATTGCGCAGGAATTACAGTTTAAGAGAGCCAAACTACGGTCGGGTGTAGTATAAATCTCACAGGCAAGCAGATACTCAGGTGGAGCACTGATTCAAAAGCCTGCTTGTTCTTGCTCCGCTGAGTCTGGGCAGGAGGAAAACCCCCTTGTCCTAGAATGCCGCATGGATTGTGACATCGGAAAGCGTACAGTTTAACCAGAGGGTTGCATCATTCCTAAGGGCGATGAGTTTTCGCTGGCAGAGCCTCCGCGGCGGCTACCTCCCTCGCTCTTGGAGGGATTTCTAAATTGGGGTCCTGCAGGCTTCTTACACATTTGGTGCCTGGGGGTTACAATGTGTGTAACACGAGAAGGAAATCAGTGTGATTCTATTCGAATCTGAATCCTACTCCCAATTTGTTTGAGTCTTAGGCCACTTAGAGATGTCCAGTTGGTAGAATTGTGAATTTTCATTTATTTGTTTTTATAAATGTGTTTCTTTAAAAAAAATACATAAAATGTATATATTGTCTTTCTGACAGCTCTCCTGAAACTAGTTTCAGTATAAATGTGTGTGAATGTCAGAGGGAGTGTTTGTGGGCTTTTAATTATAATGGGCAATGTCTGTTAATATGCGGAGTTTTTATGTGATAATCTTTAATATTTGACTCTGAGAAATATTTATTCCAAAATTACTAACATGTCATTATCTGGATGTTTTAGGGTTTTTTGTATTCTGTCTGTTTTTGTTTTGTTTTGTTTCTGCTGCCTCTTGAAGACTGTTTAGGAATGTTTATTGATTCCCATCCACACTTCCTTCCTTTCCTTCTTTTCTTTTTTTTTTTTTAATTAGACTTGATTCACGGATATTCATGTATTGGTGGTTCTCATATATGGATGTTCTCTATTTTTAAATAAAAACAAATCAGGTGAATATTATCCAGACCTAGTATATAGTAAATATGGCCTTATTCAGAGAGACAGTCTGTGTCTATGAAGCTTAAATAGAAAGTTAGTACTTTTATTGTCAAAGAATCAAAGTTCCATTTGAAGTTTTTCTTTAATGTTTTCTCCTAAACCCCTGAACTCCAAAGTTATGCAAAAATTATTATACTGGTTCTGAATATTTTTAAGGTCATTTAAAAGCACTTTGTTCTGTAATCTGTGTATCTGATAGTGATTCTTTACGTAACTACCCTTATAAACTGTAAAGGCCATCTAACCCAACACTTTCTGGACTTCAACATTTGGTACCTAGATTTTTAGGATAGGACATCCATCTTGTCCTTTGCTAAACTACAGAATAACATTATGAAGAAAAACAGAAAGTTAACATAACATCTTTTATTTATATGACTTTGAATAATAATTCATAGACTAGGTTTTAAATGTTTCTAATTTAATGTAAATATTTTTAAAGGGAAACAATTCTGTCATGCTGGTGTTTTATAAATTTATTATAAAATAGTCATATTGATAATTTTCGTCACTAAATTTTACAAGTGCTCTTAAAACCTAGGAGATTGTGTTAAACAGTGAATTTAAAATAATGACTTCAATCAGATAATAATATGTATCATATTAGCCAGTTAACTTCTTTCACAGAATAATTGCTTGCATTACTGTGGTCTTACTCTTTATTTGACTCACAGTATATCATCATAACTCAAGTTTGCATGGAGGAAAAGCTTTGGAAATTTAAGGGTTCAGTCAATGTCAAGATCAAAGTCAGAAAGGACTGAAGAAGACATTTATGTGGACTCGAGCTGTAGATCCTGACTCCGTGGTAGATAAAGACAGAAGCCATAAAACTGACATCTTCAGGCTTTAAAACTGGCATCCTTATGCCAAACTGTGGTATTTATCTTAGATGCTTGGATGCTTATTTCCTCCCCTCAAGAATCTTGGCATATCGGATACAGATTGAGAAAATAGGTTTCTCAAACAAAATAATCTGCCTCTTGTAATTAAACATTCCTAAAAAATATGAACTCTTAAAACTAAAGCATAAGTGAATCCTAGAAGTTTGGTAGAGGGGACTCTTCCCCACTTCCTCCTGTTGTTTCAAAGCGTAGCCAACCCAACAAAGAAATTGGTAATAGAATTCTGTGTTCCCTCCCTTTCTCCTTCATTGGATGAGAGGCTCTCACATAATGGATTTACCTTAGTAATAGAGACAGAACAGCCTAGAAATCTGATCAGTTCTCATTGACATGACCGACTTTTAGATTTTTATATGAAAGACACAGGTTAAGTGTTTTGGAAAAGAGTTTAAAGCCTATCTTAAGTCTTAAGTAACGTATAGAAGTTTTAAGGATAGCCATTTGGCACCTTGCAATTTTTATGTCGATATTATTGAAAGTACTCTATGAGTTTTCTGCCAAAAGCTTATTTTTTTATTGTTCAGTTGCGTATATAAAGCAATATGATCTCACCTAACCTTCAAAAAGAAATATGATTTTCTTTGATTAATTAAAATGCTGTTTGTTCCCTTTCTGTTGAAATTAACCTTTATAAGTTTTTGTCTTCCTAATAAATAAACATTAATAACTTTGACTTCAACAGTATATAGCACTTTAAATCTAGTTTACATGGTATTCAGAAAAGCCTCCTCTTATTCAAGTAGTGTATGTTACAGGAGAAGATTCCAGTATGATTTTTATTTATGGTGCTTAGTTTCTTTTTTTAGTTATTAAAGTATAAATACCTTAAAAGATCTCATACTGCTGATTGAATAATATACATTTAAAATTTTTCTTTTACAAAATAGCTCTTACAGAATTTTTGTAATTAAAAAAAATCCTGAAGGTATGATTTTTTTTTAAATATTTGAAGGTAAAATACAAAATACTGTATCTTAGAATCTGTTTTAACCAATTGTGGCTGCTGTCGTGTGGGTACAAGAGAAAATATTTAACTAGAGCCAGAGGTGTCCATTCAAGCAGCATATAACCAAGTCCATTCAAAGACAAGCATTTTGTGGGTTGAAGATCACAATCTACCAACAGTACAGTTTAAACACGGAATGAACAAATGAATTCACTCTTCATGGTGTCAATATTTTGGAAGGCCAAGCATTTGAGAATTTTTTTATATATATATGAAATGTTCTAGGTTGTTACAACTGTTCAAACTGAGTAAGCTCCTTTCTCCTGGCATCTTAAACACAAATTTTTTTTTTAAGGATTTATTTATTTATTTATTTGACAGACAAAGATCACAAGTAGGCAGACAGGCTGGTGGAGAGAGAGGAGAAAGCAGGCTCCCTGCTGAGCAGAGAGCCCGATGCAGGGCTTGATCCCAGGACCCTGGGATCATGACCTGAGCCGAAGGCAGAGGCTTTAACCCACTGAGCCACCCAGGCGCCCCTTAAACAGTAATTATTTAGTGTGCTCATATATAAAGTTAATTCAGAAATTAACAAGTAGGTTGCTTATGTTCTTATATTAAATTTGTATGCCTAAGACTCTGTCAAATATTTCTTAATATTGGTGGGATTTTGTGTTAACAGAAACACAGGGGGTTTTAAAAAATACTGAAAGTAGGTCCCCCCACCCCAATATTTACTGATATTCTTTGGGAAATGCCAAAGTTCAGAGTTTGTGTGGACAGAGGTGCAGATGAACTAGGCTGTAAATTGTATGTCTGACTGTTTATGTCAGGAGATGGTTGAGGTGACAGCCTAATTATTATTGCTCACTTTTCATCTCAGTCGACTGTGTTCTTCTTACATAAATTGAAGATATTCTTTCTAGAACACTCCCAGAAGGTACGGCTTTTTGCTTTTCCATATGAAGGGTTCCAAGCCATACTGTCTCTTGCCTTTGTCTTGGGAACCCAATGCTATGCAGGTAAGAAAGGGCTGATTAACTATTAAGGGTATACTCTGTGGTCATGGGTTATTCCGGACTTTTAGGGAAGATGGATGTGGGTAGAGGGAGGCGGAAGAAAGCACAGCTTTGACCCCGTAAATGTGATCACACACCTATATAGACACAATGTCTCCAACTGCCCAGAGTATCTGATGTTGCCCCGCTCAGAGGAGCTGGCAGCCAGCAGCATAGAGAATTTCCCCCTGCCCTGTTGCGTGGGACTCATCGAGTACTCTTCCCGAAGCTTCTCCGCTCCATTTTCTGAAGACAGCCACAATTACTCTCTGTGACCTTCTTGGCCTCTCTTCTGTGGTTTTGTAGTTTTCCCATCTTGCTCGTCAGTGCTTGAAGATGTTGAGAGTGAACTCTTTTTAGGCCGGGGAGGGTCAAGCTTTGGGGGAAGAGACAAGAGGCTGGTGTGCTGGGAGGGTATGGAGAGTAGACAGGAAGCTTGAAATTAATGGACTTCATTTGACCTCCCCACCAATTTGTATTTCCTAGCATACAGTTAGAGTAAGTAAAAAGTGATTTTGGCGTGACAGTATAGCATGGTACTTAAAAACGCAAACTCTGAAGCCAGATCGTGTGGGTCCCCGTTCCAGAGTGCTTCATTTCTCTGTCCCTCTGACTGCCATCTGTAACACGGAGGGAACAGGACTGGCTTCATGGAGCGGTGCGAGAATTCAGTGCGTTTATGCATTTAGTGTTCACAGAACAGTGCCTTCGTTAAGAATATAGTTCAGAATTGTGCAGTTGCCCCAAATGTGTCTGACATCAACCTTTTCTATGTTTTCCTCTTTGTTCAGACTTGCTAAGTGTAAGGAAAAGTGTTCTTTGCTTTTCCTTGCGGCTGTCCACGAAGCATGTTGCTGGCTTGGAGATAGATACGCATGTGGGTCATTGCACAAAAAATAGCATTCTCTTCCTACTTGGAGCATGGAGGAAACACTCTTCTGAGAATGTACACAGCATAGTCACCACCTTTTATTAGAATAGGAAACATGCCGTACTATTTGTGACATGGAGATGTTTGTTTTTATTGTGGGTTGACCTTGGTATTTTAATTTTTGTTCTTATGCACGTGTGTGTTTGTGCGCGCGTGCACGTGTGTGTGAGAGACATGGCTTTTTAATCAGATGATGAAATCTGATGGACTTGACACTGGTTCTTTAATCAGGGTGCAGCACTCAGTCAATCCTGTTTTTCCTTCAGAAAATATACCTTCTGTTTAATAACTCGCTTCGTGGTGGCGTGTCTGTGATTGCAGACTCTGCTTGTATTATTTTTCCTAAGCCTGGTTGCTTGGCTTGGCTAATCCGTATCACATAGTGTATTGTTTGTTTTCTGCTAATTTGTTTTAGATGTACGTGGCATTTCAAAGCTACAAAGGTAATGAGTGTAAATAAATTCACAGCTTGGGCGATTCTCAATACGAGCCCAAATGATAACGATTTACTTGTCATTTCTGCGAATTATGTTCAAATAGATCCAATCCAGTTGGAGGACCCATAGGTATTTGAAAAAGAAAAATACAGTGGTGGTGCACACTATCTCCTCTTCTTTGACTGCCACTCTGTAGTTTGGAGAGAGAAGTGAGCGGAAAACTGTCCTGATCAGCCCTATTCGTTCTCCAAAGTCTCGTAGCAAAATGTGTTCTACCTTGACTTGTGGGTCGACTTTGCTTCTATTAAATTGCCAGTTCTTTTTCCACCTTTAACTGAAGGTGAGTGTCCTCAGTCACACGGAACTTTTAAATTTCTTTCCTATTAGTAACAATTAGTGATTTTTAGAATTATTTTTTAAAATACCTCTTATCAAATACTGTAGCCAGAATGAAGTAAAGGGCTCTTCCTGACTCATTTCATATGTGTAATAAATTGATAATACTGTTAAATTTACAGGGTATTGAGATGTTTTAAGGGCATTTTAAGGGTTGTTTGTAAATATATATCCTAAGTGTTAAACAGATTAGTTTATGAACAGAAATGTCCTATGAAAATAATCCCCCATTGAAGGTATTACTTTGGATTTTTTTTTCACTATTATTTTTCCCATTTGGGTATTTAATAAGCTGAATGAAGGCTTTGCGCTTTTACTGCTTTAGTGTACGTATTCAGACCAGGATTACAGTGCAGTCTAAAATGTAGTTTATCATGAATTCTGTTTGTTGACTAATAATTTCGAAATATTTAAAATACATTTCTTTTTCCCCTTTGGCTTTTCTAAGATGAGGAAACAGTTGAGTGTGGTAGGTAGTTTTTTTTTTTTCTCCCTCAGATGCATCTTCTTCCTACTTTTAATTGCTTTTTCTGCACATTTAATCGTTTCCTTTCTCATTTTCTTTGTGCTTCTCAGAGGAAATTAAAGGTACATGTATAAAAGCTTCACTGCCCCAGTCTACTAATTTTATTTAGTACAACTATGCGTGGGTTAAATTGAATATAGCAAGTAGTTTATAGAAGATTATTATATATCCAAGCTTCCATCTTGATGTTACAGTACCAAAACTCATGGTTGGACTCTTAGAACTGTACTGTTTTTGGTTCATATCGCAGAAATAAGGAAAGTAATCTGATAGTACATTGTTTTTGTCTCTGTCGGTAGTCTCAATGTTATTCAGATCTGTCGGCATCCTTATTTTACATAAGGATGTCAGGGGAATCTTCCCAACTATTTGATTTCGGCACATGCTGTGCTGATAGTTCCAGAAGCATATATAATGAAGATAAGAGACCTATAGTAATAAGTACCCACTACTTCAATTAAATTTTTAAGATATGCATAACCCAGTTTTCACTTAACTCCAAGGCATAATTAATAACACATCGTTTATTTTTAAATGTTTCCATCCATTCATTTTTTTCAAAAACCAAACAAAAAGAGAAATAGTATGCTTTTATTCCTTCCCAACACAGAATTTCTAACCCTCCAAAACAAGGATGTATCTTAATCTCAACGTCTTTGTCTAATCTAAAGTCAGTGCTATATTTTACATATTATCAAAGAGCCTGATTTACAAAAATAAATTGACTTTGGGGGATCAAGTGTTGTAATTTTCTTAACTATGAAAAGTATAAACAGTGCAGGCAGATCTTTTACAGTTTTCTTGGAACTGCATCAAGGAACCCCTGAAGGAGGCTGAAACACAAAATTGCATGATGTCTTAAAGCATCACTTGAAGCTTAAATGTAAAACAAAACGTTTTATGTTTAAGAGTGGCGTTGTGAGGGCTGTTCTATGCTGTGCTTTACATAATTGTTTTAAGTAATTTATTTTTTGCATCTGTGGCTGGGCTTCTAACTGTTCTGCTTTATTTCTTGGCTTTTGTTCTGTATGCTTTTGTACTCCATCCAGAAGATGCTGAATATGCTGGTAACCACAGTGGAACGTATATAGGTGAGCAACTGGTCGTGGAAGAGGATTTCTTTCTTTCTGTTGCTTTCTCCAAAACCAGGATGTTGTTTTACCTTAAGTGAGCATATTTGCACTAGCATGCTCTGGTGTTCGGTGGGGGTGGGGTGGGGTGTGTAGCATGAACCTTTATGTTAAACAGGCTCCATGACTTGAACATAAAGGAATTCATAGTGTGCTTTCATGTTGTTGTTCCAGAAGCTTCCCAGATGCTCTGTTTTTGTAAATCATTAATCTGTTATTGGGTAGAAGAGGAAAAGCGTTTGTGGCGAAGTCATTTGACTTAGTTAACCGTGACTGCACTTTTCTGAGTTATCTGGTTAGCTGTTAATTAGCCAAAGCTAAACAACTTCTTCCAACATTTTTGGTTTTGTTTCCTGATGATTGGTTAATCACATGGCACCTCTCTATGTAACCACTGACTGAACATCCCCAAATATAATGAAGCCTGTGATTGCTGTGCTGGTCTGTTTCACCAGGAAACATTCCCAGAGTGGCCAAGAGATGTTATAAACCAAAGCCAAGGTATCTAGAATCTGTTAAAGGCATCGGAATTCTCATCAGCTGCCTCCCACTTCAGACCTTTCCCACCCTTGCCGTGACCATGTCCCCACCTGTACGAGTGATGGGTCATAGCGTAGAAACACAGTTTGAGAGAGAACCGCTTAAAATTCCTTATTTTTAGATTAGTATTTATGTATATGATATCTCTTGGTTATTGAAGAAATTGGCCAGATGTAATATTTGGTATTTAATATATACTATCTCTACTCCTGTAAGATTGGTGGGGATTTTTTTCCCACTTTACAGAAAGGAAACTGAGAGTCAGAAAATTGACAGGAATTATCTCCAAACCTACAGGTAGAGAATGGGGCCTCCCAGTTTCACATTCACATCTGTGCACGCATGAAGCCTATACTTTATCTTTGACGGTATGCTGCCCTTTTGTATTGCATTCTACAAAACAAACTCCATGCAGAAATCTAGAGTATTCTAGTTTTTAGGCTAGAAAAACTATAATCGGATGGTCAAGGAGAGGTTAAACTTCCATTAATTCTTTACTCATTTCAGAATAGTACAGTGTGGCAGATACTCTATATATCGATTAACACACCTCTTCTTACACCCTCAGAAACTTTGTTTTATTTTTTGAAACTGTTTGCATTTATTTATTTTTAATTAACACAGGATATATTATTTGTTTCAGGGGTACAGGTTGGTGATTCATCAGTCTTACACACTTCACAGCACTCATCATAGCACATACCCTCCCCAGTGTCCATTCCCCCTTTACCCCATCCCTCCCATGCCCCTCCCCTCTAGCAACCCTCAGTTTGTTTCCTGAGATTAAGAGTCTCTTATGGTTTGTCTCCCTCTCTGGTTTTGTCTTACTTCATTTTTCCCTCCCTTCCCCTGTGATCCTCTGCCTTGTTTCTCAAGTTCCTCGTATCAGTGAGATCTTATGTTAATGTCTTTCTCTAATTGACTTATTTCACTCAGCATAATACCCTCTAGTTCCATCCATGTCATTGCAAATGGCAAGATTTTGTGTTTTCTTTTGATGGATGCATAATATTCCAGTGTGTGTGGAATCCTCTAGAACTCATTTATCTTTATCCATTTATCTGTTGATGGACATCTGGGTTCTTTCCATAGTTTGGCTATTGTAGGCATTGCTGCTATAAACTTCGGGTGCACGTGCCCCTTTGGATCACTACGTTTGTATCTTTAGGGTAAATACCCAGTAGTGTGATTGCTGGGTCATAGAGTAGTAGTTCTATTTTCAACTTTGTGGGGAACCTCTGTGCTGTTTTCCAGAGTGGCTGCACCAGCTTGCCTTCCCACCAGCAGTGTAGGAGGGCTTCCCTTTCTCTGCATCCTCAGCATCTGTCATTTCTTGTTAATTTTAGCCACTCTGACTGGTGTGAGGTGGTATCTCACTGTGGTTTTGATTTGTATTTCCCTGATGCTGAGTGATATTGAGCACTTTGTCACGTTTCTGTTGGCCATTTGGATGTCTTTGCAGAGATGTCTGCTCATGTCTTCTGCCCATTTCTTGATCGGATTACTTGTTCTTTGGGTGTTGAGTTGATAACTTTTTTATAGATTTTGGACACTAGCCTTTTATCTGATACGTCATTTGCAAATATCTTCTCCCATTCTGTCGGTTGTCTTTTGGTTTTGTTGACTATTTCCTTTGCTGTGCAAAAGCTTTTGATCTTGATGAAGTCCCAATAGTTCATTTTTGTCCTTCCCTTGCCTTTGGTGATGTGGCAAAGAGGAAAAACCTGGTCAGTGTGCTTTGAATGGATGACGTCATGACAGCATTTCATTCTGGCCTAAATGTTTATTCTGACACGTGTAGCAGGAGACTGCCATAGGTCCATGTACCTTGAAGTGCACTGAGCGAGGAGTTGAGAGTTAAGGGAGTCTAGCAAGGTGTCTGAGAGAAGAAGGATGTAACAAAAAAGACTTTGTTTTTAAAAAGAGCATGAAAGAATAGGTTTCATAAACTAAGCATGTTTCTGGTAAGTTTCTTCTTTTCAAGAAACACTTCAAATTTAATGACCACAGATTTGAAACTGTCTTTTACAGGATAACCCAGTTTGATCATACTCTCTGGTTATTTTACATATAATTTAAATTACATGATTATACTATTATATTAGTACTTTGTTACATTATTACTTTGTTATAAATATATTGAACAAATGGAATGTTATGTGGAATTCTGTTTTCCTTAAAAGCCAAATCCTCAAAATGCTCCTGAATTTTGTGGATTTTTTTTTTTAATGTTCAGTTAGCCAACATATAGTACATCATTCGTTTTTGATGTAGTGTTTGATGATTCATTACTTGCATATAACACCAAGTAGATTTTTATTTTCTATTTATTTTTCTTTCTTTTTAAAGTTTGTATTTACATTCCAGCTAGTTAACATACAATATAATAATAGTTTCACGTGTACAGTATAGTGATTCAACACATCCATTATCCTGTGCTCGTCACAGCAAGTCCCCTCCTTAATCCCCATCACCTGTTTCACCCATGCCCCGACTGCCTCCCCTCTGGTAACCATCAGTGTGTTCTCTGTCATTAAGAGTGGATTTCTAGAAGAGGTCTCATAATTAATATGCTAACATAAATGACAAACTGTTTTATGGTAGAAGTATTATTTGGTATACAACCTTAAAATATACTGTGAGTATAATGCTGTGGCTTTTTCTTGGTGTTTCTCCTTTTTCCTCCCTCAACTTATATCTTTGCCTCTTTTTTTTTCTATCAAGTTCTTTATCTGTCTCTTGTTAGTTTGAGAAGCTCTTTCTTTGCCGTGAATATTAGTTCTCTCTCTGTTGGGCACATCTTTTCTGTTCTTTTGGTTGGGTTTTACCTTCATCTATTCCAAGATTCACAGCATATAGATATTTCAGTATTTACATTACCAGATCTCTGAATTGTTGTTTCCTTTGTCTTCTGAGTTTTCTTTTGTATTCCCTGTACTAAAATTTTTTAAAATAATTCTAATTTTTAATCTTTTAGAAGATTTTTATTTATTTGAGAGAGAGTGAAAGTAGGATCACAGAGGAAGAGGGAGAAGCAGACTCACTGCTGAGTGGAGAGCCCGATGTGGGATCATGAGCTGAGCCAAAGGTAGATGCTTATCTGACTGAGCCAACCAGGCGCCCTAATGTTTTATTTTTAAGATTTTATTTATTTATTTGACAGAGATCACAAGTAGGCAGAGAGGCAGGCAGAGAGAGAGGAGGAAGCAGGCTCCCTGCTGAGCAGAGAGCCCGATGCAGGGCTCGATCCCAGGACCCTGAGATCATGACCTGAGCCCAAGGCAGAGGCTTAATTCACTGAGCCACCCAGGCTCAAATATTTTTTTTTTATTAAAATAACATATGCATTGGGTTAAGCCTATGAAATTGCTTCATAGTCCTGTTCTGTAGGTCAGAAAACAACCGAATGTCAGCAGTTTCATATGGCTTTATTTAATAAATTGTTTAGAAAGTCAAACAGTAAGTCTTTGCAAGTCTTGCAGCTCCAAACAAGTATACCTTTCCCTTTCCCTTCCCTTTCCAGTCCCACCTTTTCCCTCAAGAGACAACCACATTAGCTCTGGTTAGCTGTTTCTTCTGGTATGTACAGAATATAACTGTCTTATATTAATATTTCTGGATTTTTCCCTAATATTTTTTGAATGCCTGTCATATTCTAGACTGCTCTAGACACTGGAGTTTCAACAAAGATGAAAACAAATACCCTTTCATAGAGCTTCCATATTGGGGGTAGGTTTGGACCAACAACTAAATAAATTATATAAGATCTTAGGTGATAATAAGTGCTAAGAAGTAAAGTAAAACAGGAACGGGGTGATGGGAGAGCTGGGGAAACAGGACATCAAATATCTCTAAGGGGGTTAATGAAGACCTCTTTGAAGTGGTGGTATTTAAGTAAAAACCTGAGAAGGAGCCTCTTGAGGAATGAGAATTCCAAGGATTGGGACAAGCATGTGCAAAGGCCCTGAGACAGGACCCTGATGCCTCCAAGGATCAGGAAGGAGACCTGTGTGAACAGGGAAGAAATTGACAGGATTTGAGGTTGGCAAGGTAACAGAATGGTTGTGGAGAGGAAGGGGATAGAGGGGATCCTTGGGCTCTTATTACGTGTGAGATTTGAAATCATTGAAGGGTTCTGAGCAGAGCAACAACATGACCTGACGTATTTTTAAGGAATACTCAGCTGGTCTTTTGAGAAGGGAACCATAAGGGAGCAAAGGCAGAAACATGGAGATATGTGGGAATCCAGACAAGAAATGATTGTGGCTTGAAACAAAATATTCTCGGTGGAGGTAGTGATAATAGGTGAGATTCTGAATACATTTTACTGGTAAGACTGACAAGACTTTGAGACAAGTTGGAGAGTCAAGGATGAGACACCATTTTTGGACTTAGTAACTGCAAGGGTGAAGTGACCATTTCCTGAGATGGAGGTAGAAGTTTGAGGGGGGAGATGATCAGGGAACCTGTTTGGGATATACTGAGTTTCTGATACGTATGTAGAGGTGTTAAATAGGCAGCTGGGTAGGCAGCTTGGAGTTCAGGCTATTGATTTAGAAGTTGTCAGAGTTAGATCACATTTAAAGTTAGGAAGCTGGATGAGATCACCAGGGAGTGGGTGTAGATTTGGGCAAAAAGAACCCAAAGTGAAGTAGAAAAAAATGCACAGGTGTGATTCTTCTAGGAGCCAATAAAAGTAAAGTTTTAGGAAGGGAAAGAGTGATCAAATAAGATGAGGAAAGAGAACTGACCTTTGATTTAGCAGTGTGGAAGTTACCAGCAACCTTGCTAAACAGTCGGTACCTTGGTTGGGTTGAAAAGCATTTGCAATACCCTTTGGTGATAAAAACTTAACCTGAGAATAGAGGGGAATTTCCTCAACCTGATAAAGGGCATGAACTAAAACCCAAAAGTTAACAGCGTGCTTAATAGTGAGAGACTGAGAACTTTCTCCTTAAGACCAGAAACCAACAAGGATGCGCATTCTTGTCACTTAATGTGCCATAGTCCTGGAAGTGCAAGCCAGAGCAATTGGGCAAGGGAAAGAAATAGAAGTTTCCAGGTAGGAAAGGAAGTGGTGAAATCATCTCTGTTTGAAGAGTACTTTATCTTGTATAGAGAAGATCCTTTTCCTGCATCAGTCATGATGATCATGTGGCTTTTTTCCTCATTCTGCCAATAATGTGGCATATAACATTGATTTTTCTGTGTTGACCCAACCTTGTATTCCTAAGATAAATGCCACTTGCTTGTGGTGTATAATCCTTTATATATGTTGCTGAATTTGGGTTGCTAGTATTTTGAGGAATAAGGATATCGGTCTTTAGATTTTCTTTTTCTAGTGATATCTTTGCCTGATTTTGGTATCAGAGTAATACCAGCCTCATATGATGGGGTGGGAGGTGTTCCTGCTCTCTTTTTGGAAGCATTTGTAAACTTTGATTGTGGAAATTGTTCTCTAAACTTCTGCTAGAATTCACCAGTGAAGCCATCTCATCTAGGGCTTTTCTTTGTGGGAAGTTTTTTGACTGCTGACTCAATCTCTTTACTTATTAAAGGTTTATTCAGATTTTCAGTTTTAGTAATACATCTCTGGTAATTTGTCTGTTGCATTTTGATTATCCAATTTGCTGGCATCCAGCTGTTCATAGTAGTCTCTTACAATCTTTTTGTTTCTTCTTGGTAATGGTGTCCCCTCTCTCATTCCTAAATTAATAATTTGGGTCTTCCCTTTTCTTATTGGTCTGTGTATGTTAAAGGTTTGTCAGTTTTGTTGATTTTTTCAAAGAATAAAAATTGCTTTTTATTAATTTTCTCTATGCTGAGATATTAAAATTTCTATGCTAACTAGGAAATGCTAGTTTATTCTCAAATTTTAAGACTTCCCTCCAATCCTCTGTATTAATCACACAGCTGTGTACACACACACACACACAAGTCTAAGGAGTTGGTTCACATGATGGTGGAATGTTGGTAAGTCAAAATCTGCAGGAAAGGCCAGCAGGCTGGAGACCCAGGGACGAGTTGTAGTTTGAGTTCAAAGGCCATCTGCTGGCGGAATCCCTCTTTTAGGGGAGATTAATTTTTTTCTTCAAGGGATTAGATGAGGCCCACCCACATTCTAGAGGGTAATCTGCTTTATTCAAAGTTCACTGATGTAAAGGTTAATCTCGTCCAAAAAAACACCTTCACAGAAACATCTAGAATAATGTTTGATCAGATATCTGGGCACTATGGCCCAGTCAAGCTGACACATAATTAACCGTCACATTCTCCTACTCTGAGTATGCCTGTGGTAATTATAGCATTGAAGACATACTTACTCTTGGGAGATTGGATAATGTCTTTCACATCAATTGCTTCTCTACTAAAAGAAGTCACTTAAACAATTTAAGTCAATAAAAATGGTATTGTAACATTTTAGTCACTTAACTGCATATCATACAAATGACCATGGTGTCCTGGTACACATCAAATCCTGATAGATACCACTATTTTCACACATACATTGTGGTGCCGCAGATTTTAAAGAATATCCACATACGCAGATGGGTCTGTAGGCATCCTCGGCATATGGCCCCTTTATCCAGTTCTAGGAAAGCTCTGGAAAATAGTCAAGAGAGTTTTCAGAAATGGAACCTTCTCCTGAGGGCTTTTCCAAGAGCTGTTAAGAATTTCTGAGATTCTGGCTTATTTTAGAAACTTACTCTTGCAGCCCTCATCCACCTGATTCTGTATCTTGGGGGCCCACAGGAGAGGAAGAGGGGAAGTGATGTACCCCGCACACATGGTACCCTTGAACCCCAAAAAATGGGGCTGCCCAGGATCTACTAGTAGATTCAGGACTGCTATTGATCTAAATCAGAACAGTAGCTCAGTGAGTATATTTGATGATTTTCACTTTCTTTGATGTGCATAAAATCAAACATGAAACAGCATATGTAAGTAGCCCTTAACTTCATGACCGTTTTTGACAACCCACGTCAAAATGATCTAATTTGACTTTCAAAAGAAGTAACATTATAATAGTCGAAGAATCTTTTTTTAGAAAAAAAAAGAGAGACTTCCTTTTTTAAAAAGATTTTACTTATTTATTAGAGAGAGAGAAAGAGAGATAGAGCAGGAACAGGGAAGAGAGGGAGAAACAGGCTCCCTGGTGAGCAGGGAGCCTGACATGGGGCTCAGTGCCAGGACCTTGGCTCATGACCTGAGCTGAAGGCCGGTGCTTAACCCACTGAGCCACCCAGGCACCCCTACTCCAAGAATTGAATGTCTATTTATGTAAGAATTATATCATAAAACTGTATTTAATCACTGATATGAATGTTCACTCTGTGGTAGGATTCTTGCTGATGTGTAGCATGCTGCATTTCTCTAGGGTCTGTTCATCAGTAAAGAGATTGGGCTGGGGTGCCTGGGTGGCTCAGTGGGTTGGGCCTCTGCCTTCAGCTCAGGTCATGATCTCAGGGTCCTGGGATCGAGCCCCACATCGGTCTCTCTTCTCGGCGGGGAGCCTGCTCCCCCTCTCTCTTTGCCTGCTGCTCTGCCTACTTCTGATCTCTCTCTGTCAAATAAGATCTTAAAAAAAAAAAAAAAAAAAAAGATTGGGCTGTTATTGGAAGGAAGGAAAAGGCTCACCGAGTGGGCAGTGTAAGTTGTGTTAATTACATACGATTTTTCGACAGTAATACGAAGATAAGTTGGTAGTAATCTGTAACTATGAAGTGCGAAAACAGGACCTTATTAAAGCTGAATCCGTGTAAGTCAAGGGCTGCCTAGATATATAAAGATTGTCCAACCATTTATATTTATATGAGTATGTAAATTAGCAGGAGTGATTCATTTCCTTCTATGAGCTCTTGAAAATTTCATTTCTCTTTGGTGGCTCATGTGGGAGTTCCTGGTGTGCGTGTATATGTGCGTGTGCGTGCGTGTGTGTGCATGTGCGTGCGTGCTGGCTTTCATACAGTTGTTCAGTACAGTAGCCAGTTGTGAAGATTCTCTCCTTTTTCCTCACGCAGTACAAAATAGTTGATGTGAAGAATTAGTTTTCTTTTTACATTGGCAAGAGTTACAGCATGTTTTTCCTCTGGTTAATTATCAAAATCTTGCTTTAATCAATTAACAAAGCACTGCTTATCAGGCATCTGTCTTCGAACATAACATCTTGCAAATGGTTTCCTGAAAACTCATCAGTTTCTCCACTTCTGCCCTTGCTGGAGTCCTTCATGCATTCTTTTAAAACAAGATCAGTTTTGGGACTTATGTAAGTTAAGACTGTTCTTTCTATTTAACTGAAGTGTTTACCATAAAGTTCAATATAAACAAAAGTGCCCATTCGCTGTTCTTTCAAATGTTATTATTTACCTTTCTCTATTTCTGTATGGTTTTTTTCCCCTAATCCTTTTTCTGTGTGTAAGCACCATTGATTCTCAACAAGTTACACTATTTTATAAATCTAGTAAAAATTCCCATTTGCTCTATTATTGAGTCGTTTTATTAAGGAATGTTTTGTAGGTAAGTACAGCTATGTCAAAATATACTCCCTTAATATTCTTCCAAAAAGTAAAATTTATACAAAGAGAACATTTAGAAGCATTCTTTTAAAAATGGTACAGGTTCTTTCTTGAACAAGAACTCTGCATAATCTCAACATGTCTGGAATACTACTTGGAAATATTTTCTCTGACAGAAAGAAATCATTCCTGTTTGGAGAATTTTTGGTTGCATAGACGCAACTTAAAATATTACAATTTTAAAATCCAATTTTCCCCTCTTTTTAGAACTGTATTTTTTATATGTAATTCTGTGTGCGCGTACTGTATTTTCTCGTAATTTTGAAAGTGTAAGTAAAAACTCATTTCTTTATTAGCTGACTGGCAGAAAATGAAATTCTCATGTGGTTTCTCCTTTTTTATGGTAATCCTGTGCTATGCTTTAAAAAGAAATTGTCAGTGGTATCAGGAAAACTACTTTTTAAGACCTAAGTAGTTTTTTTCTTGGAAATTGCAAATTGATATCTTATATTAGCTTCCATGATTTCACTAGGCACTTTCGAGTTTCTATTTTTATTTTTAGCTTGAGATGAGCTGAATGATTAAAGGATATTTATGGCGTTTGAACATTTCTTTAAGTTTTTTTGAGGGCATCTTGAAACCTGTAACATTTCAGAGATAAATTATTTGTTCAAAAGCCTTGTTCCACTTTATACACAAAATTAGCATATGTAAAGTTGGTTAATGTAATTCACGGTAATGTTCCTGTGTCTGTGATGATTTTTTTCCCCTGACAGTGTTTTATAAGATGAATTCAAGAAGCTGACTAACCCAGCTTCTTTAGATTTCTGTCACTTTTATAGTTTTGTATTGGCATTTCTTTTCGATTTAAACCTCCTCCCAAGATTTTTATCTGATTATTTGTTAGGTCTTAATTATCCTTAGTTGTCTTTGGGACAATTTTATGTTGGAATACTATGGAACCATCATTTCAATGATAATTTTATCTTAGGACCATGTTTACATAGTTTTTACATGTCTGTTTGACTTATTACAGCAACATGGGCATTATATTAAAAATGTTTATTTTAATGGAAATTTTCAATGTTTTTTTGCCATAGCCTAACACTGTATAATAATTTCCAGCTGCTTCGTTTTTATTAATATCTACATGAGTTTTTTAATCTTCTTAAAAAGTTCGTTTACATTAAGATATTTTCTTCCTTGTAACTGAGGTACCTATTGAACTATTAAATATTAGCTTGGTCAAATTAATCCAGTGTTTTAAGATGCAAAAAATGATTTTCACACAATGTTTGGTAGTTCTCCTAAGTTAATAAAAGAAAAAAGAAAAACAATCCACATTTTCATGTATTTAAGGAGAGAAAAAATAATTGAAGTGTTTATTTTTATCTTCTTTTAAGAAAGTAAGCAGTTTTCTTGATTGTGTTGGTATCAAATAAATGTATTTCGTTAAAAATTAGGGACTTTAGAGTGGATACTTCCATAAATCTCTAAGTTTTAAGATGCCTGTGATCAATATTGCTATTTTATGATTCAAACAATTTCACTGAAATACTTTTCCCATTCTACAAACATCTATAATATTTAAACATTAAAAGGTCATTATCATTGGAAACATTGAGAATATATAATATCTGATGTTTTTAGACCAAATTGGTTACATAAAAGAAATGTAACCAAAGACTGAAACTATCCCACTTGAAAATTGTGGGTGGTAACATAGTTGTATTTATTTTCTTTGAATTAACAGAAAGGCAGATGTCACTTCACTTGTTCACTTGTGTGATTTCTGGGGCTGTGTTAGTATTGGTGATGAGTAGCCTTGATTCTGTTGGAGGGCCTTTTGTGGTAATGGACATGTTTGGACATAAAATAAATGATCATAGGCTTTTTAATAAAATGCCATCTTAAATGTCTTAAAGTTTTATGAAAAAGTAAGACTATTAAAATGATAAATATATACATTGTAAATTCACACTTAAGTTACTAATTTATGGGAGCCAATGAATATAATAACAATTTATGATTTTCAAAAGAGATTTTAATATTTTAACTTATTGGCTATTTCTAACTCTTGTGAATATAAAAATGTCTGTTACTGTGATTATTTCAAAATATAGAAGACTAGACCCTGCCTCTAAGACATAGTCAAATGTATTTTGTCTTATGTGTTGGTATGACGCAAATACATCTGTTAGTAGTGGATTTCATTTGATTGTTCATATATTATGAACTGTGTTTTGTGGACTTTTTTTCAAATTTTAAAATTAACATTACAGAAAGTTTGAAAAATAGAACAATAACAATTGTCCACATCCCTCTCTCCCTAACACAACCATTGTCTGTTTTCATGCATTTTCTTCCACAATTTTGTATCCATACCAACTTTTATATTAGTAAAAAAGTAAAACTCATAAGTATGACTATTCTGTCCAGTTTTTTCCATTTATTATTATATTAAATGTATTTTATGGTGCTCTGTAGTTTTAAAATTATAGTTTTAATGGCTTAACTTCATTTCTTTGAAAAAGTTGCATATTTAATCATTCCCATACTTATGTATATGTTAGATACTTCAAGTTTTTTTTTCTTTTGCTGTTAAAACGTCACTAGTAATTGAAATTATAGGATAGGTATATTAATCTATAGTATGAAACTTATTTTAATAACAAATGACTCTTAATTTACATATGTAAGCATTAAGTTTTATACTCTCTGGATAAAGTCAAGTAGCTTTGTAAATGACCAAGTCACAACTTGCTGAGTTTAATTTTTCTTTCACTTAATAGAAATGTCAGTGTCAAATTAGAGAACTTGCTAAAAATCTTAGTTCTAGTCATGAGCCTGTGTTGTGAAATCCCTTGAATTATAAGTATTTGGGAATATTTCCATGTCCTCTAATAGATCGGTAGCTTTTGGAGGGCAGAGACACAATTGTATATATTTTCAGATTTTAAACATCATCTTGAATACAGAGGAGGATCAAAAATGCATTTAATTATATCTGAGGGCGCCTGGGTGGGTCAGTGGGTTAAAGCCTCTGCCTTCGGCTCGGGTCATGATCCCAGGATCCCGGGATCAAGCTCCGCATCGCATCGGGTTCTCTGCTCAGCAGGATGTCTGCTTCCTCCTCTCTCTCTCTGCCTCTCTGCCTACTTGTGATCTCTGTCTGTCAGATAAATAAATAAAATCTTAAAAAAATTTTTTTTAATTATATCTGAAAAAAAGTCTCCAACAGAAAGGAGCTTATAATTTTTAAACCCCAAAATACACTGCTGGTTCTTCATCTTTTCCCATTTACTTACTACATAAAGTAACAGAAGGCTCATCACTTCTTCTATTCTACATCTATATATTTGGAATAGTATTTCAACCTTGCTTCTTTCATCATGTAGCATTTCAACCACAGCCTTGGTAATCTTTTTGGTCTTGTTTTGTTTCAGGTTTTTATTTAGATTCCAGTCAGCATATAGTGCAGTATTAGTTTGAGAATTTAGTGATCCATCACAACATATGCCCTCCTTAATACCTATTCCCCATCTTGCTTGTCCCCCATGGCACCACCCCTCCATCAACCCTCAGTTTTTTCTCTATCCTTAATTTCTGTTTTATGGTTTGCCTCTTCCCCCCCCCCATGTTAATGTGTTTCGTTTCTTAAATTCCACATATGAGTGAAATCATATGGTATTTGTCTTTCTGAGTGACTTATATCACTGAGAGAAGGACCACTTAAACCCATGGAGTATTCTGCCTCCCTCATTGGGTTGCTATGCGAGGTAAATGGATGAAGCCACATAAAGGTTTCAAGAGGTGTCTGTTATCTCGTAAGTTCTCAATACATATCAACCATCACCATCATGACTTCTGTTGTTTTGGTATTGATACCATCAATAAGAGAATTCTCTAAACTCAGACCAAGAATCACGTTTTTGGGTCCCTTTCTTCCTCTTTCTTTCTTGTCATAATAATAAGCCATCTGGTACTTTAGTACAAAGTATGTATCAACATAAAGGAGTGAAAAGATTATTCAGTAAGTATTTTTGGGACCATTGGTTAATTACTTAGAAAAATATAAAGTTACAGCCTCACCTCACAAGCTTGATCTCATGATTATGGCTGAGTAATTCCAGATGGGATTAAAAAAAAAAAAGTAAGTGTAAAGCCATGCAACCCATTTTTTTTTTCTAACTTAAGAAAATATAGGTGAATATTTACCAGACCCAAGGATAGGAAAGTCCTAAAAACAGTGAAAGAAATCACAAAAGAAAGAAACAGACTCAACGACATAAACATTTTAAATTTCTTCTAAATGGAAAATTGAAAATCTTAAAAAGTGTTTAAACTTAGGGTCAAGGGCTGTGACCTTAAACGATATGTATATATGTATATGTTTATGAAGACCGTACTCAGAAAGTGATCAAAATGTAGTAAGCAGCAATTTACAAAGGAAATAAGAAATGCAAATGGATAATAAACTTGAAAAAAAATCTCTGTAACAGTGAGGGTGAAATGGCCTACAGGTTTTTCACTTTTAAATCACTGAAGATTTCAAAGCAATTCGAAATGGCTTTATGAGAGACTGGTGTAATATATGGGACGTTGTACTTTCTGCTGGCGGAAATGTACATTGGTATTCACTGATCTGAGAAGCGTTTGGACAAGATCTATCTAACTTCTGGCAATTTATCCTAGTGAAATAGTCCACGAGATGGAATAAAGGGAACGTTCAGGGATGCTTATTGCAGTCTTCTTGAAATAAGGAGCAAACACCAGGCAACTTAAGTGTTTCCCTTTATAATCAAAAATTATTTAAATAAAGTGTTGCAATTATGTGCTAAGTTAATAAGGGATCATAAATGATTTCTACTGGAAAATACGAGATAAGAAGTGTCTCCTTGTGTTCAGGGGCCTGACCTGCGGCTGCAGACCTACTCTAGAGTCACTTTCCTGTTGTAGTAAAGTAAACATGTTGTTCCTTTAAAACACGCAAATCTCTAACAGCTGTGGGTAAGCTCGCTGGAAAAAGCCTGTCCATAAAAATGTTGAGCCAAGTATAAATTACAAAAATGTGAAATATAAGAAAAAATATATTTCGTGTAAAACCGTTCCCTTATTCCAGATTCCTCGTTACCGTTCCTTTTCCCTTCCCTTTTTAAAGCCATCTCTTGCTAAGACTTATGTGTTGAAAATGAACGCGAGTTCAGTAGGTCCTAGGTTGTTTATTCACAGGTACCTGAACGAACCCTTTGCATACACACTCTCCTTGTAAGTATATATTTTTAAACCTTCCTTTTAATAAGAGAACCACATAAAAAATGAAGGGAAGAAATTGCCTCTTCCAGGCACAGAATTAAGTTTCCTTTAACCTTAGACTTAGGTGTGTGCTGGCACATAGCTCATTATAGGACCCACGTTTGAAAATCAGAGCCTTGAACAGCGTGCCAAACGTGCCATCACCCCTGACTTCCTGGGGAGGATAGAGTCTAGGAAAACAGCCCGTTTGGGGTTTTTTTTTGGTTTAAGAAACCATCACAAGCAAGTACTCTGAATTTTGTGCCTTTTGTTGTATCCTCTGTTCTGGCTGTTTTATTGGTTCCTCTGGGTTGGAAAATTTGTTTTATCCTGTATATTTATGTGTATGGAGTGCTATAAATATGGAAAGTAGACAGGTGTCTGTGGGTCAGGAGAGTACATGGTCATGATAAGTAAGAAGACAAGAGGGAAGGAGGCTATTTACATGTAAATATTGTACAAGAAATAACACATAACCTTAGAGTATCTTGTAGGGGGGGATAGCGAAAGGATAGTGCATACTAAATTTTTCTGTCATGTTTCATTACAATGCTTTACTACTTTAATAGGTACTTTTAATATTTAACATTTAAATCTGGCTGCAATTTTTTAATACTAGTCTTTATATTTAAATATTCTTCTATAACAGCCATTTAAACCCTTATTAACAAGCCCCTTGTTTTTCCCTTTCTTGCTAGACTGTGTGCTGTGGGAGTACAGGGAGGTATATGTTCCTGCCCTCCAGGTACTTTCAGTTAGTTGGAGACATAATCAAGTACTAATCTACAGCTAATATATGTAGGTATTTACTACCTGCCGGGTACTGGGCCACATGCTTTATGTGAATTCTTTGTTTAATCTTTAACAACCTCATAAGGTCGATACTCTTATCCTCATTTTAAAGTTGAGAAGGGAGCCATAGAGGAGTTCTTAAAATGTTGGCAAATCTCATACAGCTAGTAGGTGTCAGAATCTAGATGCTGACCCAGACTTCGCCACCTCTGGTCCTCAAAAACAAAGTTTTTTGGTTTTGTTTTGTTTTGAAGATTTTATTTATTTCTTTTAGAGAGTGAGTGGGAGCAGGAGCAGAGGGAGGGGGAAAGAATCTCAAGCAGATTCTGTGCTGAGCGCAGAGCCCGATGCAGGGCTGGATGTGCATCTGAAATCAGACGTGAGCCAAAACCCAGAGTCGGTTGCTTGGCCAACTGAGCCACCCAGACGCGCCTGGCCTTTGATTTTTAACACTCGGTTCTGCTGCTCTAATAGGCGTGGTGTGGTGACCTGCCGTTTTTCCTTATTTTTGTGAGTGAGGATTTTGGGTCAGGACGCTGAACCTTCACAACCTGTGGGAATTCCAGTTGCTCAGTCATTGTGTCGCCTAGACAACCGGCAGGAATGAGATCAGGACCAGGTCACGATGCATGGGCAGGTGGCATCCGTACCATCTGTGTGGCCAGGGAGCAAGGATGCTGCGGGCCGGGACCGTCTCCAGAGTTCCCTCCAGCTCTCTGCCTTTGCGTATGCCGTGTTTTGTCATTAGTCCTGCCTCTTAGAATTTTCTCCTGTGAACATCGCAAGTGCGCCCTGCTTTCTTTGTTGAAATTTACAGTAAGAAGATGTGACAGGGGTGAAGTGGGGTTTTGTTAATTGCTTTTTTATATTACTTGAATTTATAAGACTTTTATCAATCACCTGTTCTGTACCAAGCCCCGGACAGCAAGTATCACCAAACCGTCCTATGAGACCATAGTCCCCGTCTTTGATGTCCAGAGAATCTCACATCAGAAATCCGATTACCTGCACTTTCTCCTACTGTCTCTTTATTGTTCATAATGAAAGCAAAAACGTCAGTTAATTGTAAAAACGCAATCAGGTAAACACTTTCACTGAGATTCAGGACTTAGCTGGGATTCATGGCTCAGAAATTTTCAGGTTTTTCCTTTTGGACTTCATTTGCTGTGAATGAAACATTTCTGTCCTGGTTAGATTCATTCCTGGGCCATAAGTTTGTAGGGACTTGAGGGAAACCTTCCCTACGTGCAAAGAATAATCATGAAGAAATTTCCAGTTCCACCCACTTATCCTATAACTGCCTTCCATGAGACAAGAACTGTGGGAACCTGAAATGAGAAACACTGAAATAGCAGCATCGAAGAGTTAGGAGAGCTGGTGCGTAGTCTGTGTGCTCAACCGGACGCCATCTACTGCTGGATTCCTGGGTGGGCCAGCCGTCAGAGGTGACAGAGCTGGGACGGGGTCAGGATGGCATCACTAATTTCTGCAGATTGGTAAGAGAGTTGTTTGAGAAGCATGTTGCTCAAGCACTGGGAACAGTTGTAGGAATCCCCCCACTTCTGGCGTGGCATTGCGAGGACTCCCATGTAAAAGGAACCCTTCTCCTACGTTCTCATGAGTCTTTCCCGATATCCGAAAAAATACAAGAGATGAATAATAATTTCCCGATATCCTAAAAAAATACAACAAGAAATTAATAATAATCAGCTTCCCTTTGACCTTTTATAGAGAGGTTTGAACTCTGCATGAGTGGTTTTAGAATTGACACTTCTTCATCCTAGGGCCAGGTTGGCACATTCCCCATTTGCTTTCTCTGAATCTCGTCCTTGGATAGATACCAGTGTTTTATTCCTTGTCCTGTTTGTCTTTTCCTCTTTGCCTTCTGCCTTTGATACGAAAGCTTTAGAGTGATGGACTCTTGTCTCAAATCCTTTGTAAATCTTTTCCCTCAAATAGTCAGAATGACTCCTGGTGGGCCATAGAGCTGTATTATCAGGTGAACATTTTATAATCCCTTCCTAATGTCTTGGCTGATTTTTATTAAACTGTGAATCCATAAATTGAGTGCTATAACTCCAGGGTTACTGATCATTGCCTTTAATATTGGCCTTTAATTTGAATCCTGGTAATTTCTTAAATGCTTAATTTCTTAAATACATACTTACATTTCTTTCTAGAAAGAAAGAAAGAAAGGGACCCAAAGAGCTGATTCTTGATCTGAGTTTAGAGAAATATCTTATTGATGATATCAATACCCAAACAAATATATTCTCTTTTCCAAGGGAATATATTTTTATATGCTTAAAAATGTACTTGCATTTTGCTTTGTACCATGGAGCGTATATGAATATATATACTATTCCAATAAGTAGAACAGTTTTCCTTAAAGTCTGGATTTTGAGGGTTAGGTCAAGAACTGATTCACATCTTACCGAATTTATACTGTGTTGTGTGGATGAAATCATGCTGTGTGTGATGAACATCACTTTTTTTTAGAAAGGAAATAAATCCCAAACAATGCAACAACACGAAGAGCAAGCAGAATGAAATGGGGGTTGACTGGGAACAAGAACATTTGCCTTAGCTTTTTAAGCCCATGTGTTTAATGACAGCCTTGAGCTATAAACACTTAAATTTATTTAAGTTTTTTTAAATTTAAATTTATTTAATTACAAATTAATTAATTTAAAAATTAAAATTATTTAATTAAATTAAAAAATTTTAAATTTATTTACTTGTACAGTTATTTTAGGAAAAGATCATATGATCTGTTGATAAGAGTACACACTTGAGACTATGAATCTTATTTCCAAAATTCCGTAGGCTTCGAATTATAAAACCATGGACTTCCATAGGAGAAGAAGAACCCGGACGTGATCATTTACTGCCCCCGCCCCCCAGTGCTGGAATCTCATAAATGTCAAAGAACTTGCTCTTCTGTTGGCCTGATCCCTGTTTGGTGTGTGTGACACTGAGCTCTCCCTAAGTTAGTTTCCTTTTTATTTAATAATAGATGCTTGTCTGTGCTACAGGTATGTTGTTAGGTTGTGCTTACAATCCAATATATTCCAGTATTTTTGAATGAGGGAATTCAGCATTTGTATTTTAAATGTTGCTACAGTGCTCTTAACTTTCTCTTATCAACTGTGTTCATCAGTCCATGATAAACTATTTCCAACGTATTCGGCATTATTACACAATTATTTTACTCATTGATTTCTGAGAACTCTTTATGGTTTGGAAACAAATACAATATTATTACAACTATAAAAATAAATGTTCAAGGATTCTCTTATAAATGGTTGCTTTAGTGAAATTGTGTAGTAACTGTGTGTTTTCTCATACTAAATGTACTTGTGACAATATTCTGGTTGAAAAAATCCAGTCCAACTTTTGAGGGTTTTTTCATTTTTGTGTTTTGGGAGGTTTCTTTCTTTAGTTCTTACTACTAAAAATACATATATATATATATGTTTTTTTGCAGCTGGTTTTAGGAGAAGTTTTCGTCTTAGTAGGAAAGATAAGAAAACAAATAAGTCCATGTATGAATGCAAGAAGAGTGATCAGTACGACACCGCTGATGTGCCCACATATGAGGAAGTGACGCCATATCGGCGGCAAACAAACGAAAAATACCGGCTTGTAGTCCTGGTTGGTAAGTGTGCCTTTTGGGTTAATTCTGACGAAACAAGCGAGGTAGGAAGAATTTAACTTCGAAGAGCATGGTGCTTGAAGATTTCAAGCCAAAGAAAATCTTTTTAAATTTAAAATTTTTTTATTAACATATTATGTATTATTAGCCCCAGGGGTACAGGTCTGTGAATCGCCAGGTTTACACACTTCACAGCACTCACCATAGCACATATGCTCCCCAATGTCCATAACCCAACCACCCTCTCCCTACCCCCCTCCCCCTGGCAACCCTCAGTTTTTTTGATGAGATTAAGAGTCTCTTATGGTTTGTCCCCTCCCGATCCCATCTTGTTTCATTTTTTCCTTCCCTACCCCCCAAGCCCCCCACTTTGCCTCTCAACTTCCTCATATCAGGGAGATCATATGATAATTGTCTTTCTCTGATTGACTTATTTTGCTCAGCATAATACCCTCTAGTTTCATCCATGTCATTAGCCTGTCTTCTTGAATGAGCATTGGCAGTTTGTGTCTTTGAAAGAATTTGTCCATTTCACCTAAGTTGCCAATTGTATAAGCATAAAGTTGTTCACAATATTCTCTTATTATCCTTTAACTCTATGTAAGGTCTGTAGTAATGTCTCCACTTTCCTTCTTGTTATTGGTAATTTGCGTCTTCACTCTTAAATCAGGTGTGTATTGCTCCATAATAAGTTCTTAGAGTTCTTGTGTGGAATCATGTAGGATTCAAAGTTTAAGTCTTCATAATCTGCATATTCATAGCTTCAGTTTACTACAAACTTAGTGACTTTAAAATAGCACATACTTATTATTTGAAAGTTTCTTCAGGTCAGAATTTAGAGCATTCTGGCTTGACTTGGCTGGGTCCTCTGCTTCAGGATCTCTTATAAGGCTTCTCAAGTCTTGACCACAGGTAGTTGTCTCAGTTTGAATGTTAGACTGATAAAGGATCTGCTTCAAGTAATCCACCCTCAGTTCCTTGTGATGTGGGCCTCTGCAGCATGGTAGCTTGCTTCATCAGAGTGTATAAACTGAGAAGGCAAAAGAACAGAACATCCCATATTCTGTTGGTTAGAAGCAAATCACAGATTTTATCCACAATCAAGGAGAGTGAATTGCACAAAGATGTGAAAAGCAGGAGGGTGGGGATCATTGCTGGCCTTCGTAGAGTCTACCTGCCTTTTTCTAAATTTATTGATCTTTTATAAGACCACTTGTATATTGAAATTTTTTTCTTTTCTCAATTTTGCTGATTTGTGTTCTTTATTATTTCTTTCTGTTTACTTTGGACTTTTTTTTTTCTAGTTTTATAAAGTTAAATCTTGGACTATTGACTAGAAACACTTTTTTAAAAAAATCTAAGTGTTATTAGGCATAAATTTAAGTTTCCCTCTAAGCACTGCAACCTACAAATTTTGATCTGTTGTAAATTTATACCATTTCGCTCAGATCAGAATACTTTCTAATTCCCTTTGTGATTTCTTTGATCCTCAAGTTGTTTAGAGTGTGTTATTTAATTTCCAAATACTTGAGGATTATCCAAATACCTTTCTATTATTGATTTCTTGCTTAAATTCATTTTGGTCAGACAATATGCTTTGTATGATTTCAATTCTTTTAAATTTATCAGACTTTTGTTAGTTACTTTGTTTTTTGACCAGGACATGGTCCATGTCACTGGGTGTTCTGTGTGCACTTAAAAAGAATGTGTAGTCTGCTGTTATTGAATGGACTATTTGGTGTATGTTATTTAAGTCAAGTTGGTTGATAATGTTATTTAGGTCTTCCATATTCTTACTAATTTTTTGTCCACTTATTCTGTTAATTATTGGGAGAGGAGTGTTAAATTCTGTCATTGTAGATTTGTCTATTTCTCTTTTCACATCAGTTAGCTTTTAAGACATTTAGAACCTCTGTTGTGAGTATATATACATTTGGGAGTATTATGTTTTCTTAATGAGTTGACCTTCTAATTATGTGATGTCCTCTTTTATCCCTGGTAATATTCATTGTTCTGAAGTCTGCTTTGTGTGATATATAACATAGCCACTAAGTTTTCCTTTGCTTATTGTTTGCATGATACATCTTTTCCTGTCCTTTTACTTTAACCCATCTATGTGTTTATTATTAAAGCGGGGTTGTTTGTTTTTTACAGATAGCACAGTCTTGGGTCTTGTTGTAGTTATCCAGTCTAATAATCTACATCTTTAATTGGTATGTTTGGACCATTTATATTTAATATAAACTATTGATACGGTTGAATTTAGGTCTATTATTTTTATTTTAGGTCTACTATTTGTTTTCTCTTTGTCCCTTTGTATTTTGTTTCTCTCTACTTTCCTGCCTTCTTTTGGTATTTGTTTTCTTATTTGATTCTTGATATATCTGACGACTTTTTTGCTTTACCTCTGAATGTAATTACTCTCTAATTGATTTTGAGAGTTTTTTTAATCTTTGATTTTCAGAAGTTGGATTATGATGTATCTATTTGTGCTTTGAGTTTAATGTGCCTCGGTTTACTGAACATCTGAAATCTATACATTTATGACTTTCATCAAATTTTGGAAACTTTTGGCCATAATTTTGTCAAAGATTTTTTTTTTTTTTTTTGCCCTAATCTCTTTCCCCTCCACTTCTGGGACTCCAGTAGCACATGTGTTAGACCCTTTAGTATGGTCTCACAGGATCCTAAGGCTCTGATTTTGGGGTTTTTAGTGGTTTTGTTTTTCAAATTTGACAATTTCTTTGGGTCTGTCTTCAAGATCTCTCTTTCCTTCACCATCACTGTGTTGCTCTGTTTCCTGCTGGCCAAATAATTATCTTTCAGATATTGTGCTTTTTTTCTATTGTGAAATTGCCAACTTTTTTCATTGTATTTGTTTATCAAGTTCAAGTAAGATCTTGATTTTTACATTCATTTCAAGTGTGTTTAGTTTTGCCTCATGAAGCTTAGTTAAGATAACTATTGTTTATCCAGTGTAATTCCAATGTTAGGCTTACCTTATGGTTGGCATCTGTCGATTTTCTTTTTCTTTTCTTTTTTTTTTTTTTTTTTTTTTTTTTTTTTTTTTTTTTTTTTTTTTTTTTTTTTTTTTTTTTTTTTTTTTTTTTTTTTTTTTTTTTTTTTTTTTTTTTTTTTTTTTTTTTTTTTTTTTTTTTTTTTTTTTTTTTTTTTTTTTTTTTTTTTTTTTTTTTTTTTTTTTTTTTTTTTTTTTTTTTTTTTTTTT
>PISX010016164.1:0-47140 GCA_004024625.1 Mellivora capensis
TGAGCGCTCTCGGAGGCCGGGGAGCGAGCGCCCCGGGGCCTTGACGCGGGAGGGTTTTGGGGTTTTTTTTCCCTGAATCTTTTCTTCAAGAAAGAAGACGAGTTTGCTCACACCCATCACCTCCCGCTGCCGGGAAAGGCCACTCCCTGGCGCCACTGGGCTCCTGAGTGTCCACGTCCGGACCTTTCGTGGGGCCCCCGCAGCCGGCTGGTCGGGCTCACAGGCTCTGTGCGCGGGGGCCGCTGGGGCCCTCCCAGCCTTGTCACTGAGGGCCTCTGCCACCTCTCGACAGACGGTATCGGGGCTACAGGCCTATCAACTACACGCTGCACACATCCGGGACGCGTCCGATCGTCCTACGCAAACATCCGTCCCCGGTTGCTCCCGTGGCCTCAGCGCGCCGGCGGGCGGGCGGGGCGCAAGGTGCACGGGACGCCGCGACGGCCCAGGAGCTGAGGGCGCGCGTGTCCCCCGTCACGGTCGCGCTCCTTTTCTCGCATCAGCGGACAGATCCGCACCAATCAACGACCCGACAACGGGCAAGTTCAAGTATTCTTTATTCAAAGTTGAAAAATGTACCAGACTGCATTACCGCAAAAACTCACTGGTACAAAACACTCCGCAGCTGGCGAGAAGGCAATAAAAAGTTGATTTTTAAACTCATTACTATAAATTATTCTTACAGTACTTTGCAAATCCAGAATTTCAAACTGCATTTTATTTTCCTAAATTGCCCACAGTACTCGAGGTTCCTGAAGCTAAGGCAGCTGTTCCAGAAAGGAGGAGGGGGGGAGGTAGCAGACGTCAAGGGATTTCCATTTCTCTCTCGATGCCCACGTACTTCAGGGCGTCAGCCTGGCTGTATCTGAAACGGCAGGAGACAGGAATGAGCCAGGGTCCGGCCCCAGCGACAGTTCGCCGCGTCGAGCCCGCGTCCTGCCGTGTGCGAGCTAGAATGTCCACGCGGCAACCCCACGGACCCGCCCGCCTCGAGGCAGGGCCTGCGGCTGGGGCCCGGATTCTAGCCTCGCTGAGAACTGGACAAGCCCGCGCGCACAGCCCTCCCCTGGGGCCCGAGACCCACCGCTCGGAGGCAGGTGCGCAGCACGGCCCACGGCCCGGCACCCGGAAGGCCAGAGAGAGGCAAGTCTGGTCTGGCCAGAGCCGGGACTCGGGTCCACGGGCAGAACCCGAGGCTGGCAGGCGGGAGGCCCGGGGAGCGGTGACCTCCCTGCAGGAGGGGGGCTTCCCGGACTCCTGTTGGGGAGGGGGCCTCAAACTTCCCTGCAGCAGGGTGGCAGGTCACCCTGAGGAGGGGCTACTCATGTCCTCGTTCTCGACCTTCAAAAGTTGCGCTGCTTAAGGGGCAACCATTCAGCCACAGGATGGATGTGGCTACAACGTCCTCTGCTTGCATTTGAAAATACTTTGTGGTCAGCTCCCACCCCAGGACTTCACTACACTGCCAGCCTAATGCCCAGGGTAGGCCCATGGTGGGGCGTGTGTCCTCGGCCTCCTGATGGCGAGCACGACTTCCCACAGGAAGGACCCCGACACCGACCAAGTAGGACGTGAGCTAGACCCCTTGCACCAGTGAGCCAAGGTGTCAACGCGAAGGAAACGTTCACAGAAGGAAATTAAGAGGGTGCCTGGCTGGCTCAGTTGGAAGAACACATGACCCTCGGTCTTAGGGTCATCGGTTTGAGCCCCACATTGGATAAAGAAGATTACGTAAACTTTTTTTTTAAGTGCTACTTCAGCGAACACACATAGCAAGATGGCAAGAGAGCCTTGTCGTTGGCCTGGAGACAGTGGCAGTGGTCTGCACAGGGGACCACACCAGCCACCCATTCCCTTAAGCCAAAGCCTAATCCAGAGCAAGGTCCGGACTCTCTTCCGTGCTGGGACGGCGGAGAGGTGAGGACCCGCAGAAGGAAGGTCTGCCGCCGGCCAGGGCGGGTTCAGGAGGCTCCAGGACAGAAGCCATCTCCGCAACACACAAGTGCAAGGTGAAGCGGCCAGGTTTCCAGACGATCTAGCGGAGATCACCGATGAGGGGGGCCGCCCTAAACAACAGGTTTTCAGCGCAGACGGAACAGCCTTCTCGTGGAAGAAGATGCCAGCTGGGACTCTCACAGCCCGAGAGAAGGCAGTGCCCGGCTTCAAACCTTCGCAGCGGGCGACCCACTTTCGAGGGGCTAACGCCGCTAGTGACCCGGTGAGGCCAGTGCTCTGTGACCATTCTGAGACCCCGCGGCACTTAAGAACCAAGCTAAGTCTGCTCTGCCTGGGCTCTGGAAATGGAACGAGGAAGCAGCAAGAGACCAGAAGCAGAAGTGGAGCCGGAGGAGGGGACGCAGCTGCTGCAAGCTCAGGGTCAGACGGGACCTCACGTGGAGGTGCTTCCTCGGGAGGAGCAGAGCGAGGGGCTTCCTGAGCTGCCGGTGGGAGCGACGCCGGAGGGCTCAGAACACGACGGAGCCGCGCCGATGAAGCAGCGGCAGGGCTCGAGGGGACGGACTCCAGTTCTGAAGGCAGTTCCGTGGGTAAAATGCCATCGGGCAGCACCGCCCGCCGCCGAGCAACCGTTCGGGCCGGAAGAGCCATCGGTGCGACAAACCGCAGGGCCGGGCAGGCCTCCAGCGCCCAGCACCCCGACAGGTCAGCAGCCAGCAGCACCGCCGAGAGCCTCCACCCGCAGAAAGATTACAATTCACTTTACTGCAGTGGTTGGGAATTGAACCCACAACATGTGAACTAAGCCCGTATGTCAGAAATAACCACTACTTGTGTGGTGGGAACTACGTTACCAAGAAAGTACGGCCTAACTGCCCACCAAAGCCCCTGACACGTAACAACCAGAAATAAATCCCTCTAAGAATGGAAGATCCGACAGAGTGAAAAGACAGCCTCTGTCTGTGAGCTGAGTTCAGGAAGATGAAGCCCTGGGATCACACCAGAAATACACAGCACCAACCTGTAATCAAAAAACAGCTCTTCACCAGTCTGGATGGCTCTCTTAGCGAAAATCCCTATCCTGTGATCGCCATTCACCATCATAACTGGAACGAGAAACACACCGGGGTCAGGGAGTCGGAGGAAGACTGGCCCCTAGAGGGTCTGACCCCGGCGCTCAGCAGCATCGCCGCGGGGCCATCCCAGGCCGCAGGCGCGGGTCTCAGAGAGGTTCCCTCGGGCATGCGGCTCCATTAGCACCCACCTTTTGCATAGCAGTTTGGATTTACTGAGTGATTTGCGAAACGGATTTTGTTACCCTTGCGGGTTGCATCCACCACAAAATCTAAAAGAAGAAAAAACAAGCGTTCCCTAGTGAGCCGTTTCCGTCCCAGGTCTGTGAACATGAAGATTTTATGGTTCTGGAGACGCCCCTGGCTCTCGTTCCTCAGGGCTTGCCTTTACAAAACAAGGAATCAAAATTCCTAACTTCAAGAGTAATCATTTCACATTTAAAATTATTTTTTTCGCTCTACTCTCTATGGAACATGTTCGCAGAAAGATCTGCTACGTGTCCCGGGGGTCAAGCACCCATGCATTTTCCTTGTGCCCCCCCAGCAGTAACACCTACTCCGGCCCGGTGCCCTCCCCGAGAACTCATCTGAAAACCTGCTTCCCTCTTCTCACAGGCCTTGAGAACACCCAGGGCTGGAAGTCCGGGAGCGGCTGCCCAATCCGGCGCTCCAGCCCCTTCCCAGGTCGGTGGGAGCGCGGATGACACAGAGGCCGGGGGCCAAGCGGGGCCCAGGCCCAGGTCGTCGGGGGCAGAGCAGGAGAGCGGCAGCAAACCCGCAACAAGCTCGCAGCCGTCTGGCGCCGCGCCAGCAGCAGATGGCTCGGGACCATCTGATCCGGCCTGGTGGGCTCGCAAACACACAGGCTGTCCCGGAGCCTGTGCCAGGGTGTGAGGGATCCCGGGCGTGTGTCGGCCCTGCCCCGGCCCTGGGGCCTCTGCCCTCCCGTCTCCACTCCAGCCAGGGGAGGGCGCCGGACGGCCTCCAGGTCAGACGTACCGTTGTTCAAGTTGAACAGAAAGCTGCACATGTATTTATCGTACACTTTCCCTCTTCTGTCTGCTTCGTCTTGAGAAATAATCTACAAAGAAAGGCAGAGGAGAAGATTGTTTTGGATTACGTGATCGAGACTGGCCGGCGCGCACACACAAGCTCCTCGGGAGAATCTGAGACCTTCGTCCCTGCGGTCAGGGGTCTCTCTCCGTCCCTCCCACTCAGGCTACGGGCTGGTGTTTCACAACCAGGACTTTTTTTAAAGACTTCGACTCCGAAAGGAACCACGCTTGCAGAAAGTCATCAACAACGGTCTTTCCACTGAGGAAAAAATACAAACTGCATGAGCTAATTCCAGTGAAGCCAGCCCGGTGGATTTCCCCTAACTCTACAACTGAAAAGGCGTATGACTGATGACACGGTCGTTTTCAGATCCTTAGCAGGCCGGCTGCGGATTCAGTGGAGCAGACTCTGCCGCACAAAGCCCTGTCCTCCCCCTGCCCCCCCCCCCCAATAAATGCCAAGTGTGGCAAGGACTGAGGCCGTCCATTTCCCCAGCAAGCCAAACCCACAAGCAGGAGTTAAGTCCGAGCTGAAAAGGCACTGTTTATTAATTCACTTCTAATCCAACCCAGCAGACTTGTCCGGTGACCTCAACCCAAAACAAAGTCACATCCGACCCCACACGAACACACGCGACCAGCAGCCACTGAACTGCCTGAAACTGGGCTCCTCGCGCCTCACCTCTCCGCAGTACTCCGAGATGAACTCGTTCTTCTGTACGGGATCCTTGATGAAAATCCCCCAGCCCGCCACGTCCGACGGCGCCAGCAGCAAATGCTAGAGAGGAAAGCACACGCGATCGCGCCGTCAAAGGACAGCGGGGACGGCGTGCTGACAGACCGACAGGAGGACCCACTGTCCGTCCCCGGCCCGTCCGAGCAGGCGTCCAGCCGGTCGCCCACGGCCCGAGGGCTCGGAGCATCTGAACTGGGGCCGGCTTCCCAGGTGTCGGAAAACCACTAAACTAAAGCAATCTTTGGTCCCACCGTTCAGCAAATGAAACCCAGCTGGTAAAAAAAGTGTGTTATCTTTCGTTTCAGGAGTTCTGAAAGACGTCAACGACGACGGCGCACCAGTGTGAACCGTTCCCGAACACACGGAGGGGAGTTCGCGGTGCAACAAGTGGGGGGGGTGCGGTGAGGACTGAGCAGGGGGCCTGGGGCCTGTCCCAGCATCACTGTGACGTAAGGACAAAATTAACAACTTGGAGTAAGAAAACCACCCGAGACTGTCCCGGCCCCCACAGCGGCTGCCGGGACCAGAGATCCGGGTGGAGGCACCGCTGCCCCGCACAGCCATCCCGCTTACGTCCTAACGGCTCAGGGACCTAAGATGGGAGTGTCGTCCGTGTCTGTCGTCCCGCCCTACACTCACGGGCAACACGGGCCGTGGCCTCAGCCGCAGGGGGCTCAGGGCCACAAGGCCTGGACGTCCCTAACTCCCGGAGTCGGGACCAGCGAGCGGACACACAGCGCTTCGAGAAAGGATTACGTCTCGTGTGGCAGGCCCCGTTCTAAGAGTGGACATTGCAGGGAGAAGAAACCCTTGGTGACCCTCACCTAAGGGCCCGAGCTCCCCCCTACGACGCGGGCAGGTTCCTCCGCTCAGTCCTCGCCTTCCCGGGGCTGCCGTTACCGTCGTGGCCTGCACCTCGCGGGCGGCAGCAACGGGCCCGGCTGTGCGGTCAAGGTCACTAAAGAGACGGGAACTACGTTTGCAAGAGCTACCCCGGGAAATACTCCTCTTCCCTGGGATCTCATTTGGTAAAGGGTCTCTCCACCCCGACTGGACCACCACCTACTCACACGGAGACCGGAGCTCGGGTTCTAGACAAACTAGAGAAATTCCTCTCCTGAACATGACGCCGTCCGGGCCTGTCAGAACTCACTGGTTGGTCTCACACCAGCGGAAGGTGCCCACAGAACGCGGAGCACTGCCTCGGGGCCCACGACCGCCCCCAAGTCCCCCGTTTTCCCTCTGGCCGCTGTGGCATTCAGGGCTCCCCTCTGCTTTCCCTACTTCACAGCAGCGGCGACTCTGCCGCAGCCCGGGGCCGTGGGGGGCCGGGGAGGCTGGGGGGGTGGGGTGGGGGGACTGGGGGGGGCCGGGGGCGCCGCACCTTCTTGGAGCCGCGCTGGATGCTGCAGTTCTTGCAGGACACGTTCTTGCTGTCCCAGTGGTCGGCGGCGCCGCACGTGAGGCAGAGGTCGGGGTCGCACTCGCGCACGGCCAGGTAGCACGGGCACTGCTTCGTGTTGCACTGCGCCTTGCAGCGGCAGCCGGGGAAGCGGTTCTGACCTGCCGCGGGAGGCCTCGTCACGCCGGCCGCGCGCCCTCACCCCGGGTGCCCCCGGCCCACCCCGCCCGGGGCCGGCAGGAATCGCGGCCACGGCGGAGGACGGTCACCACCGAGCTCCTGGCTTTCCGTCTGCATGTGTTGGGTGGCCCGTGGACCGAACAGCTCTTCGACTTACTTAGTCTAAGCCCTTCCCTCACGGCCGTCTTGTAGGAGCCGTGGTGCGCCGCCCTGCTAAGGATCCAGAGTTCTAGACACTTCCTGGTACCCAAGCTGCCTGCGCCGTTTCCTTAGACGCTTCCAGCTCGCTCCATGCTGAGTTCCGACCCAGGGCTGCTGACAAATGCTGGTAGCCAGAGGCCCTGGGGAGCCACTTCTAGATGCCCTCTACGTTCTGTGCCGACTTGACTAGGATTTAATTTAAACGACCCAAACCTGCCTGGCCCGCCCAGGCCCTGCTGGCCGCCCGCGCAGAGCCCGACGCGGCGCCCCGTAAAGCCCTGTAGGATACGCGCACTTCCTAGAAAGCTAAAAGGGAAACAACGAGGCAAGAGCTGGTCCTGTTCTGGCTTAAACTGCTGACCGAGAGCCTCTGGAACTCTCATGCCGTTCATCAAAACGAAATAGATACTCACACTCTGAACTACACTGACAAAACTTTTCACAAAAGTTTTGTGCGATCACACAAGGGCACGAACTGTCGCAAGGCTGCCGCGGATGGTCACAGGGCTGGTAGTTGTAGACGTGGTTGGAGGAGCCGTCTGCGAGGAGAGCACAGCGCAGTCAGGCCAGAGCCCCGGGGGTGCTGTCCCGCCGGGGCGTGCAGCCCGTCCTCCGTCCCGGGCCTGTCTACGGGGCGACGGCAGACGCGGCCTCCCCTCCCGCCACGGGCTTGCCAAGTCCAGAGCACCGTGTCCCCCCACCGCTCCCCGACCGCAGAGGACTCACTCCCGCTGCACCGGAGGACTGACTGGGAGCGAGGCCGCAGCCGCCCTCCGCCGCAGGGGCTCCGGGTGCGCGGTCAGCTGTGTCGGGCCCCCGAGCACGGAGCAGCTACACTCTTAACCGAGCAGACGGTTTTAAGTTAACCACGAGGTTGAACAGAAGGATGCTAACCCTTTTTCAGCTGGATCTTTCTGCAGTGTGCGGCCCACAACCTGCAAAACACAAACCGTAAGTCGCCTCTGCGAAGCCAGGAGCGCGTCCCAGCGCACGCGGCTGCCACCTGGCCTGAAACCGTGTCGCTTCTCTCATCCGGGGCGCCCGCGGTCCCCCACCGCGGTCCCCCACCGAGCCGCGGGCTCAGACTTCAACCGAGAGACTCCGCTGCGGCTGCGACGGCCTCACTGCCCGAGCTCCTCCGGTTCTAAAGGCAGGCGACGGTCCCGCCTTCCGTGACGCGAGGGCGGTGAGCGTGTGCACAGCCGGAGCACAGCCCCCTACCCCTCGCCCCCTCACCGATGCGGCCCGTCCCCCGGACACCCCGCGCTCCCCGCCGCACGCGCGCCCGTCAAAGGCGAGCCCCACCGGGCCGAGAGCAGCCCCGCGCGGGGACAGAAGTCCACCCGGCTCGGGGACAGAAGTCCGGCTCCCGGACCAGCCAGCCTGGTGCTCCCGTGAACCATTCACGCAGGGACCCTCCCGCGCACAGCCCCTGGCTTGGTTTCCTCGACTAAACTGCAGCGCGGTGACCAGGTGACCAGACTCCCGGGACCCTGCGCACACCCCGTCCCCCGCAGCCCGCCGCGCTCACCGGTGTTTCCTCTTCTTCTTCCTCGGCGGGGTGTCCACGTCCTCGGCCGGCGCCGGAGCGATGATGCTCGACTCTTTGACGCGAAACTCATACACCTGACAGGAGGCAGGGTCATGGGGCCCTGAGCGCCGTGTGCGCAGAAGTGGCCTGAGACGCGCCCGTTCCAGAAACCTCTCCGGCTTGGCCGTGCGCTGCCAGGAGCCGGGCCCGGCGGCGAGCAGAGCAGGCGCTGGCCGACCCTCACGCAGGGACAGCAGCGGCCACCACGCTCTGGGCAAGGGCCGTGAGGCCAGCCTAACGTCCTCCTGGCTTCGCAGATCCACTCCCTGAAATACCTCACGTCGGAAGGATCGTTTCCCTCCAGTTCCCACCCCGTGAGAAAGCAGGTCAGTCTACTTCTTTCTCAGGACATGAACAGGAGCTCGAGCACAACCACGAACAGTCTTCTGTTTGGACAGTGACGACGATTTTCCCTCCGTCTCAAGTGCCTGAACAGTATTTTATCAGCCGTGCTTACCTGTCGACAAGTTTTGGTCCCAATGAGCCTGGCGATGGCACAGAAATTGTCATAGTACGTGCCGATGAGGACCCTGAACATCGAGGCCTCTGCACCGCTCCACTCCACGTTCTCGGGAGGCTCAATGTTTGGCTTCATCTTTATGGGTGTTTGACACCGAGAATTCGCTTCTAGAAAACCAAAGTTAAGCACTGGTCAAGAGAAATGACAACTGGAGAAGAGTATTAAAAAGGAAAACTACAGGGCCTGGGTGGCTCAGTCAGTTGAACATCTGCCTTCAGCTCAGATCACAATCCCAGGGTCCTGAGATCGAGCCCCGCATCGGGCTCTCTGCTCAGTGGGGAGCCTGCTTCTCCCTCTGCCTCTCCGCTCCCCTCTACTTGTGCGCATGCACGCTCTCCCTCTCTCTTAAATAAATGAATAAAATCTTTAAAAAAAAAATGTAAAACTCAGGTTGTGCTTAAGAAAAAAAGCAGGAAGCAAACCATCTTGAGAATGAACGGTCAAGCCTCCCACAGAACCCGGGGTTGGGTCCCTTGACCACAGCCTCTGAGGTGCAAGCCGAGGGGCGGCAGGCTGGCTCCGAGAAGCAGTGCCTCCTAATCTCGGGCACGGGCCCCACGCTGGGTGTAAAGCTTACTTTAAAACAAATTTTTTTAAATAAAATGAAGAAAATGAGAAGGATGGAGAAAGAACAGTGACGCCCAACCTGACAACACACGGGACCCTCCACCCTCCAGCCAGCGGGCAGGCCGCCCTCGCAGGCCAGGGCGGGGTGCGGGCAGAAGGCAGCAGAAATTCCGCTCCACACCCTGAGGGAGATCTCTGCTCTCGGATTTGTCCTCAGCCCGAGAACGAACCCGCTGAGCACAGGGCACGACCCACCCCACTCCATCCGGGTCTCACCCGAGGAGCTGGAAGTCTCGTCCTTTTTCTCCTCCTCCTCCTTATCGTTGTTCTCCCCGCCGGTCTCGGTCCCTGCTTCCCTGTCACTGTCCGTGTCCTTGGACTCCAGCACGCTGATGGTGGGGGTGCTGGGCCGGCTGCTGTTGGGGAGTCTGCCTCTCCTGCGGCCACCAGGCCGCTTCGGCGGGGTCTTGATCCGCTCCGCGGTGAGGGCGGCAGCAAACTCCTTTGCTCCCTCCTACAAAGGGAAAAGTGTACACATCACGGTCAAGTTCTACAACTCGTTTTGCTGGATGAGAAAAAAAGGATTGCATACAGCAAATTAAGTCAATGAATGTATCACAGTATCCGTTTGTACAAATCATCATTTCCCCATCTAGATGCTCTTGGTTTTCTAACTGCTTTTGACAGTTTGAAATATTCAGGAAGGTACATACAGGTTCTCTTTGTGCTACAGGGGTGTGAAATCGACAAGGCAATTCTATGTGAGCTTGTGAACTATACAGTGATTATAATAAGTTAAAATATAATATATAAAATAAGTCTCTTTAAACATGAACTGTTACGAGAAGAATCAGACCTACTGGGCATCCAGAGTCAGACTTTCTATTTCAGGCTTTAAGAGACCTCTCTCCAGTAGTAATTCAAGTACCCAAGAAGCATACACAACACAGAACCGCGCCGGGCGTGGCCGCTTCCAGCCTTACTATTAAAATCTCCCATTTTTTCCCTGTGAGGGAAGCAGAGCCCCCAGAGGTCGTGAAAGGAGCCTGAGGAGCGAGGCTGTGAGCGCTACAGTCCGCACTGGCAAGTCAATAACCCAGACTTCGGATGAAACAACAGTAAGATCACGGAGGGGAGAGAGACCACAGACACCTCCGGATGGGTCAAATAAAATTCCGCCTCTAGAGAGTATTATAAAATAATGCTCAAGAATCCCATTTCTAGTGGCAGGAGAAGGGAGGAGTTTGAGGGCAGCCAACAGTTTTACACTTCATTCTACAAAAACCAAATTGCTTAAAAATAGGATACCTTCTGCAGGTGCCATTCAATGAATCTTCTGTCCAAAATCCAACAGGGAATATATACCCATTAGTTCCTAGGTAGGAGTGGCTTGGTTCAAAGGGAAATGGTAAAAATAAGATAGTACCCGTAAAAAGCAACTTTTCTACCTCATATTCTCCTAAACCCTTACCTTTTCTCCATCATTAAAAAACAAACAAACAAACAAACAAAAAACCACCTGTGGGACCGACTACCATGTAAAACTCGAGAAGGCCTACGCGGAGGGAGGCTCACCAAGCTTCTGGGGCTTAGGGGCTACCTGTGCTGCTCACACTCGTCAGTTTGGTGGCAGGTCTAACAGTCCTTGATCCTAAAGGCCTTGGAAGGTTGCTGAAGCGATTACCACAGACAAAGAACAATACAAGAGTCAGGAAGGACTAGAATGTGCCACGCGCAGCAGCGAGGCAGGAACCGCGCGGGTGAGAACGTCCGCCACGCTAGCACATGGCCAAAGGACGGGGGCCACCGTGCCAACGCTGCCTTCGTAGACCTCGCCACCGTCCCCCAGCAGGACTCCTCCAGTGCCCTCCGGCCGGGCGGCTCTCCGGCTTACCAAGTGCTGGTAACACTGCGGTCCACACGGTTTGTTGTCTAGAGCCGTCTCTGTGTTCTTCCGCTTGTAAGTATTGGGTGTTGCATGAAAAGCTGAAAAATAAACACAGAACTTCCGGATATTACTGTATTTACTTTTTCATTTCTACTGTTTCAGTGGAAAAAATCACTTTTCCACACTACAAACTTGCCAGTGTATCGTCTCCGTGTCGGAGCTTTCCTTCAAGCTCTTGCTGAATCATCCCGATGTGTGATGTGTTCTCGTTCTCCTCAGCTCTCCCCTGGAACACTGCCCCTCCTCCCCACCAACCCCTAGCCAGGGAGGAGACAGTAAGTTCTGGAATAATCAGTGACTCCCTATTTCTCTCCTTAAAACTACAACTGATACACAGACCTCTAAACTCTGATTATGAACATTTACTGAGTCTTTAATACCCCCACAGAAACAACTGGTATGTCCCCTCTACAAGGAAACCAGATTTCCTATTCTTACCCAAAGAATCCTAGCATCTACGATTTCTTGATTTCCAAAGGAAGATCAACAGTCGGCTTGTCAAAATGGAGAAAAATGGGACAGCACTTGTCAAAAAACTAAAAATACAGAGGACAGGGCGCCTGGGTGGCTCAGTCAGGTAAGCAGCCGACTCTTGGTTTGGGCTCAGGTCACGACCTCAGGGTCCTGGGCTGTCGCCCCTCGTCGGGCTCTGTGCTCAGCAGGGAGTCTGCTTCCCCCTCGCCCTCTGCCCCTCTGCTTGTGCACGCACTCTCTCTAAAATAAATAAATCTTTACAAATAAAGAGGACAAGGGCGCCCGGCTGCTCAGTTGGAAGAGCACGAGGCTCTTGAACTCAGGGTCATGAGTTCGAGCCCCAATGTTGGGTGTAGCGATTAAACAAACAAACTTCTAAATAAATAAAGAGGACAGCCTCAGACTACTGAAATTCAGTTTCTTCAGATCAGACACAATTCAGGAATCTAATGAGAGCCTTTGTCAGCACCCTTCTACAGGAAACACATGGTCACATAAAAGAGGTTCTAGAAAGAAGTGTTTGAAACTTAAAATCCCCAAATAATGTGATAACAAAAGGATTCAGATTCTATTACAAGGCCGAACTAAATAAACATGAACACACAGTGGTGAGAACTTGTAAAACCCTCGAGAAAGCCTACTTCCAGCCACCAAGGCAAATGTTAGAAATGGCCTGTTCAGAATTACACAAGATGAAAATTATCTTAATTTGGATACAAATGAGTGACACATTCATGAAACAAACCATTTAAAAACATCTGTAGGGGTGGCTCAGTCGATTAAGCACCGACTCGTGATTTCAGCTCAGGTCCTGATCTCACAGGTCACGGGATCCAGCCCCAGGTCGGGCTCCACGCTCAGTGGAGTCTGTTTCAGATTCTCTGCCTCTGCCCCTGCCCCAACTCAAGCATATGCTCTCTCTCCCCCAAAATAAATAAATCTTAAAAAAATAAAAAAACAAAGTCTGTAAAAAGCCATACTCTATCCATAGAACTTAAATGGGAAAGACAGACTGATGAGGGAAATAAGGGAAAAAACACAAAGTTATGTTTTTGAAGGAGAAATTCAAGACTCAAATTCTGTTTCAAGTGTGTGTTAGAGTTCCCTATGAAATGAGAGACTGATACCACAACTAATTTAGCACTGGATTATGTTTTTGAACAGGTGAGGACCCCTACCATACAAAGTCTGAGCCTATAAAAGGTTAAGGTTACATCAGCAGCTAAGAATTAACTTCGATCCAAAAAACAAAATCGTCCTTAGCCAGTAAGCAGTAGTGATCTGTTTTTGGTAAAATTTGTTTTTAGTGTGGATATCTCCCCTATTCATAAATTGATGTTCTTGATTTCACCTGATCCAGTGAAAAATACAAAGGCACATACGTATCTGTACACATGCGTACTCAGAGGAGGAGGGCAGCCCCTGGCAGTCCTGGGCTGGAAGACGCCGTAGGGGCATCAGAGCAAAGTCACCACCCAAGTTCTGGCTATGAAGGAAAAATTAACCTGCTAATAATCAAAGGTACTTTATTATCAAAGGTAAAAAAATTTCTTAATTTCACATAGCATTTAGCTCAAGAAAGGGAACTATTCTCCTTACTAGACCTCCCTCAGAATATCAAACTTCCAATTGTTTAAGAAAACTAGGTATATAAGAATTCCCTCTTCTAGAAATGTCTTGACTGTTTGAGATTTTCAGAATACTTAATATTTTCACATAGGCATCTTGAAATACTTGTATTTCAAGTAAGTTATTAAAATATTTTTCAAGCTAAATATAATATGGGGGGTAGAATATGTAAAATTCCCTGATCAAAAAAATTATTAGGAAATTTAAGCAAGGTGCTTTCTTAAAAACTGTACAAAAAGGAAAGAACATGGGATGTTGGGTTTTGTTTTTTTTGTTTGTTTTAATTTCAAAAGCAACCTATAAAATCTTGATAAAAAATCTAAAGGTTTTCAAGCAAAAGTAAAAAGACTGTTACGGGGCGCCTGGGTGGCTCAGTGGGTTGAGCCTCTACCTTCGGCTCAGGTCATGATCTCAGGGTCCTGGGATCGAGCCCCGCGTCGGGCTCTCTGCTCAGCAGGGAGCCCGCTTCCTCCTCTCTCTCTCTCTCTGCCTGCCTGCCTCTCCACCTACTTGTGATCTCTGTCAAATAAATAAAAATAAAATCTTTAAAAAAAATAAATTTAAAAAAAGGACGATATACAGTTATTGTTACGTATATATACGTATACTGGCATCACTTCATTTAATCCCCACAAAATCCCCCAGGTGTGCGGATTCCCATCCCCATTTTACAGATGAGAAAAACCGACATTTAGGGAGGGTAAGTCACTCTAATTATATGGCAGATATGAACTCTGTATGTCTGAATTTTAATCATTACTCATCTGAAATAAATTTTTAAAAAGTCAACTTTCAACTACAGACTTTAGAATACTGTTTCTGAAAGTCTAACCATTAAAATGTTAAAACCTCTACAATAAGCCTTAATACACATTCCAAAAAGAACAGACTTTTTACATAATATCAGAAATGGCAAACAGACAGAATTGGATTTTATGCTTAAAATGGATTCCTCTGTAGGCCATACAGATAATAGAAAATGTAGCAAACCAGTTATTCCAGGATTCTACTTTTGATCCTATTTAAGCACATAAAACTTCCCAGCCTTAATTTCCCAGCCCGCCTTCCTTCCCTCCCTATCAGAAATGCATTACATTTCTGTCAGTGTGTTACATTACAGTCAGTTCAGGAGCTGACCCCAGTTCCTCTAACAAGTGTCAAGGACCGACCAGGCAGCCCATTTTAGGCTGAAGCTTTTATAAAGAAATTATATGACTCCAAGTTTGCAGAACAACCCGTTTCCAATTTACAAAATGGATCATGGTCTCAAAGTTATTTGGAATACAAAGTGGGATTTGTTCCGAAACCAAAGCCATTTATCCTTCAAGGTTCATTAGAACACACAAGTCCCTCTAATAGAAAAGATCCACGGTCAGATACTGAGCTCTGGGTAAGATAACTGCCAAACCCTTACCATCAAAACCTCTTCTTTATAGATAAAAATGGTAGTCACCTCTAACATCTAAATAACCTATTATCAGTAAGGCTACCACACAGAAATAATAAAAAAATATAAAACACACAAAAAAGGCCTTTTTACCCAGAAGTTTAAAAAATTCTCCCTTAAACAAGGAGCTAAAAAGAGAACATAGAATATTCTTTAAAATTCCTTATAAATTATAGTAATGCCAAACATAAGAGAGGTTGAAACAGTACTCTGGAGACAATCAATCCATGTTAACCACATACATCAAAAAACGAGGAAAGAATGAAAACAATGCAAAAATCACATTCATAAAGAGAAAAATAGTAAACCTAATAGCTGATTCTCTGAGGGGGAAATACACAAAATGGATTTTCAAAATAAAGTAAAAGAAGCCACTTCATGAGCTCATCAAGAAAAATGAGAATGAAACATTTAAGAACAAAAGAATCATTAGAATACTTAGATCAACTTTATACAAATAAATTTCAAAACCTGGGTGGAGGGGATAATTTTCCAAAAGTAATCCAGAAGAAGAAGAAAAAAAAGTATCTACTAGTACCAATGTTACTTAACACTACTGAAGATACAAGCCAATGCGATTAGACAAGAAAATAAAGTCATCAAGACTGGAAAGACAGAAAGTATCAGTAACTGCAGATAGTTTACTTACATAGCTAGAAAGCTCAAATAAGAATCCACTGAGAAACTCTTATAAACAAGGACAATTGAGTAAAGTATCAAGGTATGAAATATATAAGACTGAAAGAGAACAGTCTTGCACAGAATGACTCAAGGAACAAATGCAAAGAAAAGAGACCCAAGCACACATGGTAATGGGGAACGAAGGCAGTGGGCAGGGCAGCAAACGAGGAACTTTCCAGTAAAAGGTATGGAAACAGCTCAGTAGCCTTAGAGGTGGAGAGGAGGAGTGCATCAAAAATTCTATCAGAATAAATTCCAGTGACCCAATGTTAGATACAAAACAATGAAGCCTATCTAAACACTGGGCATTGGGTTAACTTGCACCTGTAGGAAATGATGTACAGGTACAGCCAAGGTGACTCACTGTAGCGCCGTTAGCGTGTGAGGCACAGAACAATCCAAATGCTGACCCTTAGGAATTAGTTCAGTAGGTTCTCCCCCCTCCTACAGCGGAAGCTCACACAGCTCTCCAGACAGGAATAATACTGACCAATATATACTTAGTCGAAATGGGGAAAAGCCTGAATAGCATGGCACCTTTTGAATAGGACACTCAGAAAAAGAAGAATATCTGCATTTTGCCAGAAAAAACTGGTGCTGAGCGGCGTAAGAAGTGAGGTGCAAACTCTATGGGCGAGGGCAGAAGTGGCAGGGAGAATTCACTAGGTGCCTTTCAATACATTCTGAAATGTAACGTCATGTGAATGACGACCTGCTGTAAGCAATGATGACTAAAAACAAGCCAGGTACTGCTTTGAGTATTCGACTCTGCGTAAATTACACGGAGTAATAAACTGAATCCTTACAACCAATAGCTTATGAAGTACTACTACTATGTTATTCTCCTCTCACACAGACAAAAACAAAATGAAAGCACAAAATGCTATCTTTAATATATGTTTAATGTATTTACTGACTCATTTTACTTAGGAAAAACCTACGGTGTGTGGTTTTTGTCAAAGTTAATGGAAAGCAATGAATCCCTATGGGCTCAAGGCTAAATCGTGAAGAGATTGGCTCTAGTGTCCAGAAAAGGAAAAGGGGCCACAGCAGCCGCTGGACCCCTGCTCCCCAAGAGCTGCAAGTGAGCCGCCTGCCATTCCACAGAAGCAGACTTCAGTAAAGGGAATAATTGTCTATCTTCTTCTCCCCAGCTTGAATAAAGAGGTAATTATCAGGTTCAAGGTTCACAGAAATTACTCAAATCTGAAGATCACAATAAAATAATTCATGTTAAAAGTAGTATCTTACAGGGCGCCTGGGTGGCTCAGTGGGTTAAAGCCTCTGCCTTCGGCTCAGGTCATGTTCCCAGGGTCCTGGGATCGAGCCCCACATCGGGCTCTCTGCTCAGCAGGGAGCCTGCCTCCTCCTCTCTCTCTGCCTGCCTCTCTGCCTACTTGTGATCTCTGTCAAATAAATAAATAAATAAAATCTTTAAAAAATAAAAATAAAAAAATAAAGTGGTAATACATATGTTTAAAAAAAAAAGTAGTATCTTACTTCCTTTGATTCATCTGTACAAGGAAGACACAAGAAATACTGCATCTACAAACAAATTAAAGGGACCATTTTACAGACTTCCAAGTAGAGACTCCACCCAATTTTTTTTTTGCTATCATGTATCTGAAGGCAATTTATAATATTTTTAATAAAAATTGGACATAGTTTATAGAACGACTGTATGTAAAGGCGAATTAAATGCAATTCAAGGCAACTGTTTCAAGGGCTGCATGAAGACAACACTGCCAAGCCCAAGAACGATATTTGATCTTTGTCTGACGGCTGAAAAACACATGGCTGGCACCAGAGATTGTTACGGCTACGAAAGCACCGAGACTAGGCGGTAAACAATAGCAAGGACATGGGAAATATAATAATTCTGAAAATCTACTTCAAATTTTTCTAAGTGAAGGTAACTACACCACTAAAGCCACACACACACACACACACACACACACACACACACACATTTCCAGGTCAAGATACCTATCACACAACAAATTATTATGAGACGCAGCACATGACAGCAGACAGAGCAAAAACTCAAAATGAGACAAGATGTAACCACGTGTGTGGGCTAATCAACATTTGAGGTGCTACTGGATAATGAGGGGAAAACTTCTATAAAAGCCACAGAATGTGAAAGGGCAACTCAGCACAGGGGGGAACAACTTGGCACAGGACAGATGCCCTGAGAGTGTGGCCTTGCCACAGAGATGGGCGCCCTAAACTGTAACATGGATAAGGCTAACCTTTATTAAGTAAATTCTGCTTAGGAAACCAAGGAGATATCAAATATGTTTTCAAAATAATGCGCCTCAAAAGTAGTTGGTGCTTTTTAAATGGTGCTTAAAAAGTTCCCGGTACCTAGAAAATTTCCTCCGAAACCTCATTCCCCAGCAATGTCAGAAAAATAAAGCAGCATGATATGTGACATACTTAAATTTCATTAACAGCATTTTATGCTTTCCCTGTATTCAAATGCAGTTGTTTTTTTTTTTGGAGAGAAAGAGAGCGAGAGTGAGGGCCACGGCGTTGGGGGGCCGGGACACAGAGGGAAAGAGAGGATCTCCCAACAAACCCCCCACTGAGTGCGGAGCCAGACGGGGGCTCGATGCCACGACCCTGAGACCACGACCTGAGCAAAGTGAAGAGTCGGACGCCTGGCCAACTGAGCCATCCAGACTGCCCCCCAAGTGCAGACTAAATTTTTAAAAGTAATTTACTCAGAGAACCCCCCCAAAAAAACACAAACCAACCACTAAATAGACAAAAACATATAAGCATCTTTTCAGCCAATTTCTTATTCAACAAAATCTGTTCATCAATATCCGTGTTGCTCTCGGCTATCAGTTCACAGAAATAGCTTTATTACAAAACAAGTGCTTGGTTAGCATTAATGGAAAAACCACTGACCTGTAGTCCAAATTCATGGGAGGCACGTGGTCCAAATTAAACCCGTGCAAGACTTCACAGCAGCCCTCGAGCAACACAGTACAAAAGAACGATACTCTGATCCTAACATATTTTTCAATCATAACTGCCAGATTAAATGATAAATTCTAGTTACAATAAACGACAACACTTTCCAAGTTGCTTTAAGCCATAATTCCACAACAAAGATAGAAAATGAAAACGTACAAGAATTGCACTTACGATGTAGGAAGCAGTCATATTTAAAACATCGCCTACAGAAAAGCGTATGAAATGAATGCAAGCTTTGCTCCCTCTGCACAGACTTAGCGTTTGGTCCGTCTATGTTCGGGGTGCATTCGGGAGGAAGCGCGCCGGGGAGCTGCTGCTCGGTGAGCTCTTTATACCTAACGTTAACCAAGAAAAACGCCAAGTGAAGGTGGGGCAAAGACCACTCCGAAAAAGACAGTTTCCGAACGGGGCCATGTACTGGCTGTGGTGTTCGTCTTGCCCGAAACACAAAAGGAAAGGTCTAAGCGACAATAATCTTTATTTAGATGAAAAGCCAATTAAAAATCATGCATGGTATATCGAGAATCAAGTTCACGGGTAGGATCCGGATCATGAAAAATGTTACCATATTAATTAAAATAAACGTCAGCGACACCACGTTTCTGCAGGGGTCCGGAGAAACTCCCCTCTCCCTGTGTGACCGTCAATGATGTCGTGTGTTTACTGCGCCTATGGCGACTGTCGCGAGGAGAGCATCACAGACGCGGGGTTTCGAGAACCCTCTGCCAGTCAACAGAGGAAGCCCGGGGGCTCACCAGCTACACCAGTTCCGTTTCTGACAAACCAAAATGCTGAGCTTCGTACCATAAAAGGCAAGACCGCCTCAAAAGAACAAATCTTACTTTTCCTTTAGTTCTTCCGCTGTGCCCTTATCTGGAAACATTGAGGAAATGGCTTCAAAAATTTTATCAGAAGGAAATTTCCGAGGTGGACGGCTTTCTTTATCTAAATGGGGAAATATGAAAGGGAAAAAAAATCATAGTAAACAGTTTTCAGTCCTTCCTTCTCTCCACACAACTACATCTAACAAAGCGGATTTCCTAAGAAATTATCGACTCTGTGTTTCACTTACTTCTGACATGTGTTCTATGTATCCACGGAGTGCTGGTGAGCCAGACAAACAAAAACCTCCAAGTCAAATATGGAAAGTTTAAGGCACACCGGGAGGCCGAAGACCCAGGTTCTCATCCCAGCTCTGCTACCGACTGGGTCTGTGACCTTGCCTGGCCACTGTCCGCTGGGGTCTGTTTCTTCACCGACAAGCCAAGGAGAGGACCCACATGATCACTGCCTGTTACGTAACCATTACGCTTCCTTCAGATTGCGGGTTCTCCCCATTCTTCTACACTGTTCAATAACGCGCTATGCCGAGTCTTCACCGACTGTGGGCTCGGGTGTGGGGTCCTCTATTTTTCTGATAAGCCTTCACTAGTGTAGGGGTTAAAAGCTCTCGAGCAGTCAGAGGGATTATCATCATAGTGTTCTGGGTTCTGTTTCTCCCCAAGAGTGTGGTCTTAAGTAAGTTCCTTAACTGCACTAAGCCCGTCTCTCCAACTACAAAAGAGACCTGACGCTAACAGCCACCTTGCGGAGCACAGAGCGTGACCGGCACACTCACTACTTGCACGTGGTCAGTGATCAACAGGTTATATTATAATGAGGATTACGAGGATCACCCAGCAAAATCCCAGAAACAGAGCGCGTTCTTTTGTTAGCCAAAGGAAATAAAGATATCTAACTACAGGATGAAATGTTACAAATGATATTCTCATTCTGATTCTATTACTACTGATATGCTAGTTCAGAAAAGGAAAAAGAGAAAGAAGGAATTAACATGTTTGTACTTTGTTGTTTTTGAAAAGTGCTGTCAGGGCTACACACAAGCCTAATACACAGACATACCATCTCTGTTCTCCTCTAGATCTTTCTGTTTTTCTTCTCTTTCATCGGGATCGTCTCCATCATCATCATCATCATCATCATTGTACTGACCAAGAGCGTTCACCAACTCCACAAAAATTTCATCGTTTATAAACCCACATTCTGAAATTCATCAAGTCAAATATCAGAAATGCACAGAGGAAAGTGGTGATGACAAAAGTTTACATATGCCTTTTCTAACCTGGAAGAAACAGCCAGGGCCCGTTAATTAGCACTAGAACATCATTGTTAAAATGAGGCAGGAGATCATTTTCAAGACTGGCCTGAGGCAAAGTTAGGAGGAATATGTCTTCAACACCTGGCACCTTCTCTTTCATCACACCCTCCCCAAGTTTCCAGCGCCCGCTACCCGAACCTAATTCTCTAGAAACTAACTGTGGCCTCAGCCTCCTCCCAACAACTCTTCCCGAGAGAAGGGATGGGGATGATGTTACACACGCCGCCCTCCTGCCAGACTCATTGTCAGGGTCTCCGGGATGGGAAACACAGAAACTGTGGTCGCAGTGGCAGAAGTGTAGGTCCTGCGGCCCCTAAGTGGGGCGTCCTTCTGAGCATAGGGCCTTCTGGAGCCCACGTGTCACGCAAGCAGGGCCCTGACCCTAATTTACCGTGAAGGAATCTTAAAACCTACAAACACCCAAACAAATCTATTTAATTTACATGTTACTGGCATCATAATTTATGTTATAACCAACTATGCATCATTTTCAAATAGCAAAAATGATTTTTCAATTTAAAAATAGTTAGGGATAACATTAAAATGTTTAGGCTTGAAAATAGGCCCAGGCCAGTCCAGCAAAAAACTTACTTTCGATATTAAAAATCTTTTTCATACCTCTACTTAAGAAATTCAAAATCTCTCTCAATTCTTTGGCCCCTTTTTCCAAGAGATTAAACACAGGGCTCACCTCTATCCCCATGTACTTTTCCATCATAATTTTTTATTAGTTCTTCAATGAAAGTCCCATCCTGGTCTAAAACTTCATCCCCCATGTAAGGAATGTTATGTAAAACGGTTTCATCTTCCACCTAAAAATAAAAAATATATTTTAAAAGCAGGCTTATCCTAAATATCAAAGTATTTTTTAAGTCAATGTAATGTGAAATACAATTTTTTCCTAAGTAGGTGTCTCTCCTCAGTTCTCCAGATCTAAACTAATAGACAGCAAACTCTAAAATATAAAATAAAGAGCCCTCCCATCAATAAGGATTATCTCAGAAATCAAACTGTTTATAGGGGAAAAAAAATTAAGAAAAATACCCTATTCATCTAATCTGACATGTCATCAATCATTAAAACTTACCATTATTTTATTTACCTCGAGAAAGGAAAAAGTATTGCATATTACCACATGACCAATCAATCTGAAGATAGCCCCAGTGTCTTAGAATAGTTTATCAAAACCACTTAAAATAGCCATATAACAGAGGATAATAACATAAGGATTTCTAAACTTCACTTGATGATCTAGCTATTCAGACCTTCAATATAATAAAAATCCAGGGGATATAAAATAGAGTCTCATAAAGTTTATGCCAAAAGGATTTGCTCTTATACATAAAATAAGAACACTCTACAATTACATTCAGTATTTCAAAGCTGACAGGAAAAAGATGCCTATCAAAATTGATCATTTTGGGGCACCCGGGTGGCTCAGATGGTTAAGCATCTGCCTTTGGCTCAGGTCATGATCTCAGGATCCTGGGATCGAGCCCCGCATCAGGCTCCTTACTCAGCGGGGAGCCTGCTTCTCCCTCTCCCACTCCCCCTGCTTGTTTTCCCTCTCTCGCTGTGTCTCTGTCAAATAAATAAATATTTTTTTTTAAAAAACTGACCCATGCTAAGCAAGATAAGAGATGAGCTTATGAAACTTCTGAAGACAACAGGAGAAAAAGAAGGCACTACCTTAGCCGAGGGAGCCGATCTAAGAAAAGTTCGGGAGAACAGAGAACTGAAGCACACACGGGGCCGGCCGCAGACGTGCGTGGGAGGGAGAGAATCTTCAATGAAGGATAAAAAAGACAGTAACGATAGATCAAGACTGGAGGGTTCTGAAGTCCATATCTGAAGAGACTTAAGCGAGGACAGGTCTGTCTTAAGAAGTCTTGGTTAAAAGGAGAATTTTAGAAGGATAATTCTGATAAACAGAGTGGACTGGCTAAGAGGAGAGGAGGATGTGGCAGCTGTGGCCAGGGTAGGAGCCTCAGGCAGGGAGCACAATCGACAACAAAGAACCCACGAGGAAAAGGCCACGACACACACAGGGGACTGTCACATTGCAGCAGGCGGGAAAAACAGAGAGAAGGGAAAAATCTCAACTAATCCCCAGGTAACAAATTTAGGACAACTGCAAAGTTTAGAAAGACAACAGAATCTTAGATAAACAGGGAAAAGGGAAATTGGGAGGAAAAGTGCATAAGGGATATAAAATTAAAATTGAGACTGTAATGCCCTGATCTATCCAGAACCAAACTTACAACTAAAGAGTCCAGTCTGCACATCTCACTTTCACTAATCCCACTTAAACTAGGAATGTTAATTTTTCTGGATAAAAGCCAAAATTAAGTCACAACTGGCTATTTTATCTTCCTAACTGTATCGTGTAAACTTTGCTTCTCAAAACATATCCTAATCATAATAAAGATAGTCTGCTTAATTTGCCTTGGTCAGTGACCAGCAAAACTCACGGATAATTCTAAACAGTATTAAACACTTTCAGAATTTTAGTCTAAGAAAATGTGAAATCTCCCATAAGCTCTTGCAATATAATTCTTAAACTAAATGTTTTTCCAAGAATCCTTAAACACACAAGGCAATTATAGAAGAGTTTCTGAAGTTTGTCTTTAATCCCTCGCTATAAAATCTTTAAGTTACTGGGGCGCCTGGGTGGCTCAGTGGGTTAAAGCCTCTGCTTTCGGCTCAGGTCATGATCCCAGGGTCTTGGGATCGAGCACCACATCCGGCTCTCTGCTCTGTGGAGATCCTGCTTCCTCCTCTCTCTCCCTGCCTGCCTCTCTGCTTACTTGTAATCTCTGTCAAATAAATAAATAAAATCTTTAAAAAAAAAAAATCTTTAAGTTACTAAAGACATTAGAAACATCTCTTAGGGCGCCTGAGTGGCTCAGGGGGTTAAAGCCTCTGCCTTCAGCTCAGGTCATGATCTCAGGGTCCTGGGATCGAGCCCCCGCATCGCATCATTGGGCTCTCTGCTCAGCAGGGAGCCTGCTTCCCTTCCTCTCTCTCTGCCTGCCTCTCTGCCTACTTGTGATCTCTGTCTGTCAAATAAATAAATAAAATCTTTTAAATAAATAATAAACAACTTTAAAAAAAAAGTCTCGAAGTGTGCCTGGCTCAGTTGGTAGAGCACATGACTCTTGATCTCAGGGTTGTGAGTTCATGGAAGCTACTTTAAAAAAAAAAAAAAAAAGTAAGCAATTCCCTAAAGCAGGCTCACCAAGAACATCTATCATCTTAGCTTATTTTACATATCAATTAATAAAACTACATATTTTTTACTTAACAACACAAATCAAGAATGCGCACTCAAAATTTCTCATTTCCTTCATCCTACTTCTATAAAGAATGAAATACCACCATTTTGTCACAAAAGCTATTGGGCCAGTTTTATCTGTGGAAATATGCTAAACTGTTTTATAAGCTCTGAGAATATTTCATAATGTACATTATCATTTAATAACATGCTGCCTAAAACCATTTCAACAAAAGTTCTCAATTAGTAAAACCTATATATCAGACTGAAATTACAGAATACTGACTGACCTTTTCAAGCATAAGAACTAGAAGCTTCATCTTTTAAACATATGTTTAATCCCAGGTAGGATTTCTGCTTAACACTCTTTCTTTAGAGAATATTTTAACTAGGAAAGACTAGGAAAAGAGCAACACCATAAAGGTTTATTAAAAAATATATATCGGCTTAAAAAAAATCACTGAATGTTATCATTTCGTTAACTTTTTTACTTATATTATTTTTGATTCACCTTGACAAGAAAATTGTATTTTATTTAAAATAAGTTATTATCAAGTAAGCAGATGACGCATGATTTACATACCATAAAATTCTGCTGTAGGGGAGACCAAGAATACATTATGGGTACTGAAGCAACTGCATTCAGAGTCTTTAATGGGATGACTTGTGTTGGAAAATCCAAGTCACTGGTCACTGAACACTAGAACAGAAAAAATAAAATTGACTCATAAGAATTAAAAGACAACCTTAAGCTGTCAACATATTATAAAGGGACACTGCCCACTTAGGTAATTTTGAAAAGGAAATTCCTTTAGCTAAGACAACAAGGTTCCTAACAACCATGAGGGATTCTCTCCTTACTTTCTTTTACTTAAGGTGAAAAAAATGCTTCAGATTTTGCAAATTTTCAAAAGCTTCCAAGAACCCTTCCCATACTTACCAATATCAAGCAGAATCAAAAATAGTATGTGCTAGCCTCAGGTTAACTCACTATAAACTTCCTAGCTCGATGCTTAATTTCTTTTAGATCTCAACCACATGGAATAATATTATATATACCAAATATGCCTCTTGAAATCTCACTTAATAAGAATATGAAAACTGTTAGGTTCACCTTTATCTTTATCCTCCCTTTTAAAAAGCCCAAGCATCATTTCCTGATATTACCAGATGATAAACAAAAATGAAGAGTAGTAACAGATCTGAATTTTAATCACAACAAAAGAAGTTCATATCCATTCTGCAAAAGTATAATCTCTAAATTAATAATTATAGCTAGCATTATTAAGCACTTTCTATGTGCGAGGCACTATTTTAAACACATCACATGTCTTATCATATTCTTGTCCTCTTAACAATACTGTAAGATGAGGACTAATTCTTAGCCCCCATTTTACAGATGAGAAAACTCAGGTGAAAAAAAGGTAAGTAACTGGCCCAAAGTCATACAGTAGATAGGGCTAAAATTTCATCCCAGAAAGAAAGCCTGACTCTGGGACCTCCGCTCTTACCCACTACACATACTGCCACCAATACTGTATTCTAGAATGTTTAAGTGCATCTACTCTCTTGAAATACCGTATTTCATCCAACCTGTGATGACCTCAATTTCAAGGCATTCCATTACTTTCTGTATCAGTGAGAAAATAATGTTGCCAAACTGTAACATAATGCTTTCTTATCACAGCAATTCTAAGATGCATTCCAGCTTCAGATGTTAAAATGTTCAAAATTTTGCATCTTTGATTCTATGAAATACGGTAAAAATCTGTGCCCAAAGGACCACAGCACTTTCTATACTGTCTAGGAATCCAGCTTTTCTTACAGAGGACCATTACCCAATTGTAAGGCTTCCAAGAACCTGCTCAAAAATACCCTCGGACATATATTCATAAGCTACAATGAGTGAAAATAGAGTAAAAAGAAGAATTGAAGGAGTAAAATGAAACAAAAATCATATATATACACACACGTAATTATTAAATGTTTGACTTTTTTATTGGAGAGGTCTTAAAAATAGCAGGCCTAGATTTGGTGAAATTACAGTGAAAATCTTTGGCTTACAGGCCACACCTGGCCCTCAACGTCTCATCAGGCCAGGGGGACAATCTTGCCATGGTCACAGTCACTGCAGCACAAAACAGTTCCTTCCTGGTGGAAGTGAAGGTTTAAAGATAAGAGTAGTTAGAAAGAACTGTGACAGTGATTAATCCATTAATTTGCTTTCCAAAAGGGCCAAGATAAAGATAATAATACTAGAAAGCTCACAGCTCAAGTAAATGAGAAGGTGTGTACGGTCCACTAAAACTCCAGAGCCACCATCCCTCCCTGTCCCGCGCTCTCGTCTCTGATTCAGTTCTTCATCCATCCGTCCAATAACCCAGTAATAGCAGTTAACATTTATTGAGCACGTACTATGTTGCAGGCACTGTGCTAAGTGCTTCGTAGACATCATCTTAACCACTGCTCCTCTCAGCCTCCAGCATCACAACCTCACAAATGAGGAGGAGACTGAGGTTCACAGAAGTTAAATAACTTGCCTAGTCAGAAAGGTAGGAAGTTACCAAGCCAGGATGGAAGCCTAAGTCTGATTTCAGCACCCACGCGCCTCTTCTCTGTGCTGCGCCCCTGCCCTTGAAATACTCGTAGGGTCAGAGACCAAGCACAGCTGCGCCCGGGCTGCTGCCTGCCGGACGCCCTCTCCCCCAGGCCCTCCTCTTAGTCCCCTTACTACCAAGTCACCACCGCTCCTCCCGACCTAACTGCCTAACTGTGGGGCCAGGGGTCCTCATAATTACTGAACCAAGTAGTATACACTGTCCAGGGATTTTAAGCACAAAGTAACTGTAATTTCTTACCAAAAAAAAAAATTAGAGTTTGGGGGTTTTCTTTTACACTTGGAGGGAAGTAAATTAATATTGTGGCTTTAATTCTGAAGATTAGCCTTCTTTAGAGGTTGGGGAGGGAAGGAGAGCATGTTGCCTCTCCAACTCTGACTTACCCACCTGTGAACTTAACATCTGAACCCAAGGTCAGACTTAAGGCTAGACAGAGCTTACTATTCCTTTCAACTTCCAGACAAGAGGGACTCTACTTCATCCGTTTGCTCTAAGGATGTAGAAAATGCTCTGGATCTACTGAATGAGGTCCAGTGATTTTCTGCCCCTGAACAGAAAGAACTCAGAGAAGCACAAAAATGAGACGGCAAAGGCTGCAGTGCTCAGTACTGCCTCCCACCCGGCACCTGTCAGACCCCAGCCTCTCAACCCTGAAACCCACCAGAGTCACCAAGGGGCCAGAAATCAAATCTCTGAGGGCAAAAGCTGCTGAGACAGTGTGGTTTTACTCCTCTGTCTCGCAACGATACTCAGCACAGTGTCTCAAAAAAGAGTAGGCACTCAAAAAATGTTTCTGGAATGAACAGACTGCATTTGCTGATTTTTGCCTAATGGAGGTTTCACTCCAATTTCTCTTTAATGCTAAGAGAGCATCTACTTAGAAAACTGAAGGCCTATACCCACCTCATTATCTACATAGTATCTCTGGAAACCTAAGCCATTCCTTAACTATTAACCTTAACTAATAACCATATTCCTTTCATTTATGAAATAATATTCAAATGCAAAAGCATTTGTTGGTAAAACAAGTTTGGGAATTCTTATTTATTGACTTAACAGGAAAATTACTCAAAAAATTCCAGTTACTTACCAGTAACTTTTTTTCTTTGAAAATGTATCATCCTTGACAGTTTATGTAATTAAGTCTCATATCACAATACTGAAAAGGATTTTGACCTCATGGGGTCTCCAAAGCATTTTACCTGATCGGGCAAGTGTCCTGGGCTCAGGAACTCACTAGGAGACCTACATCAACAGATAAAATTCTCCAATTCTTATTCCTACTTGAGGATCACACAAGGAAGTCATTATAGGTGATTCATCGTCAGTGGTAAAGAAAAAAAGCCTATTAGTTATCAAGGATGCTACATTTTCAGAGAAACACAGCTTACTGGTAAGTGACCGGGTTCCTCTGAGGATGGATAGACTTACATCAACCAGCTGGTACAATAGGCGACTGTGTGGCTGGACCACTGGGAGCTGGAGAGGGAAGTCAAGCCAAAAATAGTAGTTGTAGGAGTACACAACCAAACTGAGACTCTTGGCAGAAGGCTGGTTCCAAGTAAAAACTGTGTTATGGAAAATCGTAGAGGGAAGAGCAGGTGAATGGCCTGCAGGGAAGGGAAAGAAATTAACACACCCTACTATGTGCCAAGCACTGTGCTAGAGACTTTACCAAAGTTAACTTCTTTAAAATCCACCACTACCCTATGAGGTCGGTATGACTCCCCATTTTACAGTGGGACATCCCAAAGGAAATAGCCATGGCCATCTGGTCTCTGAACAATCTTTAACATCAGAAGGGTGAAGTCCAACTTCCATATAGTGGGGGAAAAAAATACAGTCAGTTAGCCAAGTTAAAAATATTCTTGGATACTGGTTGGTCCATTTAATTCATGCCAGAGACACAATGCACTGTTGATATTGTCTAATATCCTTCAGCCTTTCCAAGTAAAAACAATAAGGAACCATCTTACATCTAAGGGGTAAGGAAAGAAGGCACCAACTGCCACCCAAACTCTAAAGAAAAGCAGAGGATGATTTCTGAAACTGCCTCTATTCCTCAAAATCACAGCAGAGAAAAGATAACACATCCAAATCTTAAGCTAGCCCTTCTGGTGAAAATGACAGTGTATATTTAATTTCTGACTGCTTTTATGCGGATAAGTCCTGAAGAAAAAAAACAGAATGAGTAAATACCAAGTTTGGATCAAAAGAAGCTAGACAGAATCAGTCCCTAACCAGGTCTCAGAGGCTGATAAGGAGAAGGGGAGTAGAAGACATGAGAGTTAAACAACAGGAAGGAAAAGTTCTCATCAGATCATGACACAGACGTATTAATACAAGCAGCTGATCAAGGGTATCAGGGCTAAGGAATCAAAGAGTGGCTCATACCCAGATTGTCAATTATTTCCATTTTTGTTGTAAAGTATGTTATACTTTACATCCCAGACTGGCAGAAAAACCTCGACCTGCAACATAGGGCTCTTGCTTCTGAGCTCACGTAAGCATCACAGAAAGACAAAATCCTCTAAGTGCCAGTTCTTACAGTTCTTTCCAGAAGAAACACACACATACACACACACACACACACACACACACACAGGCATTTAACATAGAACACAGAACATTTGGAATGCAATTTCAACAAGTTTAGACCCTTAAAACTCTTCCCTGCCTCCTAATTTCAAAAACCTAATATCAAATGAAAGCAACCATAAATATATCAGCCTATATAATAAGTGAATCTTATTAAAACCCAATGCACAGAGAAAGCCCAATGCAGTCTGGGGTCAGAAGGGGCTGTATTAAATCACTCCCCATAATCATAATCTACAAATGGCCAGTTTTGCTAAAATAACTGAACGAGAGCCACATACATACGTTTTGGTAAAACTACAGAACACCCAAATGGCATAGGAAGCAGCTAACCAGAGCCAAGCAAACTCGAATACCTAATTCAAGAGTAGTCCTAGGAGTGGGAAATAAGATCATTTCTGCCCCCTGAAAAAACAAAAACAAAAGAAAGCAAAAACTAACACATGGGAGACTGAGTACTGTGAAGCCCCCCGCTTCCATAAGCCGCAGCAGCACGCTCATCCCGACGCTTCCGTGAGTGGAGAGTGGACAGGGCTGAAAGCTACAGGGCAGCAGTGGCGCGATTTCCGGAGAGAGCAGACACCAGCATCAGGCCTCCGAGAAGCACAAAGTCTCGGCTCAGGGGGTAGATCTGCTCAGGGGGTAGATCGGGGACCACCAATCAGGTCGGCCACATCTCCTGACTTTTGCAGAAAAGGTTTTTTTTTTTTTTAAGATTTTTTATTTATTTGACAGCACAAGCAGGGGGAGCAGGAGAGGGAGAAGCAGGCTCCCCGCTAAGCAGGGAGGCCCATGCGGGGCTTGATCCCAGGACCCCTAGATCATGACCTGAGCCTAAGGCAGACGCTTAACCCACTGACCACCCAGGCGCCCCCCAGAAAGGATTTATAACTGCTTCTTGACTGTTCACTATTTACTAAATAGTGCTGTAACAACTAGAAAGCTAAACAGAAAAATATTAAAAACTAAATCCTCACTCATTGTTTATACCAAAGGAAATTCCTGATAAGTGAAAACAACAGAAAGATGCAAAGGTAATTTATATAATCTTTACATTCTAAGTCTTTAGAAACACAGAAATCAAAAGAAATTCTAATTTGACTATATAAATATGTAAAACTTCTATAAATCAAAATATACCAGAAATAACATCAAAATGTGGGGGATGGGGGGGAAGAAGCTGTAAAACATGATTAAAAAATGAGTATTTAATAATATACAAAAGTCCTTAAAAATCCTAAGAAACAGTTCAACTTAATTTTAACAGTTCCAACACCCTAACAGTTAATTATGAAATATAAACAACAGAAACTTGACCTCATTGAATAAGTAATATAAAGCAAACAAACTGGTAACTTTTTACCTATCACACTGACAAAGATCCCAAAGACCAATATTATGCATTGGGAACAGAGATAAACAGACCCTATCATAAACAGCTGGTGGGATATAGATGGAAAATCTTTCGGGAGAAAGCTATGGTGATACCCATAAAAATTTAAATATGCCTATATCCTCTTGACCAAGTAATTTTATTTCTAGGAACTCCTCCTACAAAATCACTCAAGATGCAAAGATGTAGATGAAGGGTATTGATTGAAATACTAATTGCAAAAGTAAAAATAATTAAAACCTAAATGTTCATCTATTTAAGAATAGGGCAATAAATGGTGGTATATTCACAGTATCAAACACTGCATTCTTAGAGACTGAGGACCTGGACAGAGGCTGCAGAAGTGATGGCCCAAAATGCAGGGGGTGGGGAGATGGGCAAAATGGGGGAGGGGAGCGAGACTCAGTTTCTAGTTGGGGAATGACTAATTCCCAGGAATAAAAGGCACAGCAGGGGTACCTGGGCGGCTCAGTTGACTGAGCAGCCCACTGTTGGCTTCAGCTCAGGTCATCATCACAGGGTCATGGGCTCACGCCCCTTTGGGCTCTGCACTCAACAGAGAGTCTCCCTGAGATTCTCCCTCTCCCTCTGCCCCTCCCCCCACGCACTCTTGCGCATGCGTGCTCTCTCTCTCAAAAAAGTTAATTAATTTTTTAAAAAAGTAAAAGGCAGCCCAGGGAATATCATCAATAGTACTGACACAGGGTGTGGTGACAGACGGTGGCCACACTCATGGTAAGCACATCATGAGGAGCAGAGAAACTGAATCAGTACGCCCTACACCTGAAACTAATGTAACAGGGTGTGTAAACTATACTAAAAAAAAAAAAAAAAAAAAAAAAAATTTTTTTTTAAGTGGTGGCCCAATTTGGCAGGCACATTTTATCTGGGCGGTACCCTTTTAAAATATAGTATATATTATCATTATTAATATGTTGTATGTAGAAAAAGAGATTAGAAAGATTAAAAATCAGAGGTTGGACTACAAAACTTTTGCCTTCTATTTTATGTATTTCAGTGTAATTTGACTTCTCAAGAGTCATTTTGCAATGGCCTTTCAGTTGAAGAGAACGATTAAAGTTTCATTAACCACAGAGATATTCACATGACCTGATATAAAACTGCCTCAATCAATACAAGGTACTCGTGAAATCTGTCCAGCCCTCCCAAAATGGTACTCCAGTAATATTCTTTTATAAAATCTATTAAGATAAAGCAGAATCCTAAGCAGTAAATTTAAGTCAATCCACGTTATCCCAGAAGTTCTAGGTCTAATAAAATTTTATTTCTTCAGAGCAATAAACAATTTTTAACAATGCAGGCTAGACAAGCATTTCTTCTGGTTCAATCTGTTCTTAAAGTAGCTGTAAAAATTTGGTTCTGCGTTTTGGGAAAAGAACTGATCTTTGTAGATCAGTGATCACTGATCTTGATCAATGAGCTCGAACTTTGTAGTCGAACAGTTGATTATCTGTGTATGTAAAACACCAACTATATATATAATGTTCTAGGAGAAAAACAGCAATTGAAAGCAACTTCTGCTGGTTTATTGGGTGTACAAAATACACATTTGACATTTTTTAAAAATTCACTTTCCAAATGTCAGATACAGAATCTGAATTCTAAAAAATAAACTCAGCCATCAAGTATATGATATATATTTAATACGATAGTGATATACAAACACAAACATCATAAGTGACCCTTATTTTTTTTAAAATGACCTCTTGGGAAAGCATAAAACACAACATTAGTTCTTTTCAAAAAAAAAAAAAAAAAAGGAAAAGCCTCCTTATGTCATGTAAGAAACGTTCCATCTATTTCAACATAAAGAAAGCCAAGAGGAAGCTAAGGCTGCAGTGATTTCTTGAAAAGTTATATGGGTGGGAAGGACTGGCAGAGTTAACACAGGACTCAACTCTCCAAATAAATTACTAGTACATGATTAAAGAAAGGCAAAGAGCTACAGTAAGCAACTTGGAAACTAGTTCTCTGAAGCACCAGGAAAGGAAGGCTGTGTTCAGACCAAGAACCATCCATTTATTTCTAAAACATGAGAAAAATGACCTTGCTCCCTGCCATGTTTGCTCAGATGGCTCATGAGCATCTAGACCTACTGGTTCTACAATCCTGAAATTTACCAAGAAAAGAAAACAGTTGCTATACTAAAAGTTGAGAGTGTATTTAAGAGCACTAAATTATATATAGGTTACACTATTGTATCATTCTTTCTTGGTAAATAGTAACAAAAATTTCTATTTACAATTAACTAAGGAAAGAGTATTATGAGTCAAGAAATAATGCAATCAAGTGTCTACATGCAAACGAGACAACGTTATCCCTCTCCTTCAATAAAAACAGTGAGTCCAAACTGCAAAGGTATAAAAGAGCTTACTTTCTTAAAAAAAAAAAAAAAAAGAGCTTACTTTCTGTTATTTTGATAGAAGCCTCTCCGACACTCCCACAAAAAATTTGCAAATATCAAATGACAGATGATGAACTCATAGTCATTTCAAATATTACTATGAGGATCAAACCTGTATGTATTAAAATGATCTAATTCTTCATAAATGCGAGGACTATGATGTCAGATTCTAATGATGCCGTTGTGTTAGGCATCCTGAAGAAGCCCCACATTTAAATATACACTAAAAATGCTATTTTCATTAGTAAACAAGACACAAAATTCCTACAAGAACATTTAATTCTCCTGGGAATCTAGAAATGCATACTGGCAGGATATTTTTAAATTATTAAACCAATCATACCACTTGCCCAGAAGACAGACATCATTGGAGCAAGCCTCTCTTTCAATCATAATACACACAGGGAATAAAAACCTTGATATGAAGACTCAATGAAGGAAAGCATCATTTGGTTTTCAGCAAGAAATGGACAAATGTACAAAAAGAAATGTACTCGTAAGAACTACAAGAGTAATTCCTAAACCAGTTTCTTCATTAAAACTGGAAAAACAGACACACTGAAGAGCAGGACTACCAAGGTGAGGATTTAGAGAAGATAAAGTTTTTTACCGATAAGACAAAGTAACAAAAGTCAACTAGAAGCAATGGTTTTTTATAAACAGCCACACATTCCGTCAATAAGGTGTTCATCCCTTGGGCTGTGCTTACCACTTAGTGACATTTTTAAGGTGACTGTTCCTTGAAGAGACTAACTACAGAGCAAAGGAAATAAATGTAAAACACACCGCCAGGCCTTCAAATATTCAGGAGTATTTTTAAAAAGAAAAATATTGACAGTCTGTACAAAAATTGTATGGGCCACACTGATTAGGTTCTGTAACCTCAAGCCCAAAAAATAAGTACCCACAGATATCTTAGAAACACATGTTAAGAAAACACGACACTGAAGATGGGGTCTCTAAGTTCAACTGCAGAGCTCCTTGATCTGAGGTCAGCGTCTACAGGGACCGCTTCGTTACATTAGGGAGTGTGTGACCTTTGTCAGACGTTCTCCACTACAATAACCTAGATAAAAACCAGTCATTTTAAAACTCAGCACATCTACTTTACATGCACAGAAGGAACTAAACTATAAGACTTCAGTGAAAAACTGAAAATTGTCGTTGAAAGGTCCTCATTCCACAAAGGACTTAAACTGAAGACAGCGCTTCCAAAGCATCGGTTCAGAAAAATAAGCAGTTAATTAAAACAATGTTATAACAGCACTTTTCCCAATGTAGAAAGCCATAGACTTTAGGTGTTTGGACCAACACTGCAGTCTGAACTCCCGCCAAGCCTACTACTAGGAAAGTCTTTGCACAACACTTTTATTTATCCTCCTGCTTCTGACCTACTTCGGACTCCAACTTTTAAAGCATATAAAAGAAATTGACGTACAGCTGGGAATGCTCAAACTGAAGAAAAATAAAATGGGATACAGTCTCATCTACGAAATAAGGAGATGAGACAGATATCATTAAAGTCCTTTCAGTCCTCAAATCTTATTATTTTTATTGTGAGAACACCAAAAAGCTTATCACAAACTGCATAAGCATTCAACTTCCAAAAGTCAGTGAGGATGGTTTCAAAGGGGGTTGGGGGTGGGGGAAGTAAAAGATGAGTCATCTGAGGCAGAACCAGCTATCAAGAGTAGCTCAGGGGTGCCTGGGTGGCTCAATGGGTTAAAGCCTCTGCCTTCGGCTCAGGTCATGATCCCAGGACCCTGAGATCGAGCCCCCGCATCGGGCTCTCTGCTCAGCAGGGAGCCTGCTTCCTCTCTCTCTCTCTGCCTACTTGTGATCTCTGTTAAATAAATAAATAAAATCTAAAAAAAAAAAAAAAAAGAGTAGCTCAGAAACTAACAGCCTTGACCAGGTCAGAGTTCCAGGCAACAAAAACTGAGTTCCCGAGGCGGGGGGTGATTTCCCTCCTTTCCCTATTTTGTGAAAATGGTTTTTCTCAGCCTGCATGGGGTACTAAGTTTAGAAAGCAATTCCGTTTTATTACAATGCTATTTCTTCTTACAATTTCTTACATAAATTCACATTAAAAAGTTAATATCTTTACATTCAATGATGTATCTCCATTTGACAGAACCAAAAGCAAAACCGAATTAGTAAATATTCACCTGAATGAACTGTACTTAAAATTATATTATGAACAATTCAAGTTGTAAATAAACAATGAACTTTACGCATTTCCTAATGTGTCTGAGCAAAGTGTGCTCTTCTGGGCCCGCATCAGATCACTGGAGCAAGTGAATTCACTAGTCTTCAAAGGCCCAGCGTCCTCATCTGGGGGAAAACAGGCCTAATACAACTATCGCAAAGATCGAAGGAGGTTCGTGGGTGCAGAGTACCTAGCACATTACCAGAAATCATTACTGCTGTTAACTTTACTTATAAATAGAAGATGGGCTTTTGTTAGCATTTTGAGGCAAAATGGGTGGCAAAAATAAGTGTTCCAAGTGTGCCTACTTAATTCTCCAAACCTCTAAGATTTATTCCACCGGGAAGAACAAACAAAGTTTCTTTGTCCTTTATCCTCAAGATTTCCAAAAGGTCGCCAGACAAAACTTTCGAAAGAATGACTGATAAGCCCCATCCCTCTCCCTTTTGAGAACACACGGACTAGCACAGAAACGAACCCCTTTCACCTTTAGTGTATTAAAGTCATTCACCTCTAACACGTAGGCTCTGACCTGTCCCAGATGACGCGGAAGGTGTCAGCAGCATAGAACACACACTTCCGTACCTGCAAGGCCAAGCTGTAAGGAGCTACCACCTGACAAAGTGAATAAAAGACTAAGAATCATTCCAAGTCATGTGCCACCACGGAGACCACCAGGGCATGATCACGGTCATCACAAGGACCGCGCTATGGTGACAGTGCTGACGCGTCTCTGAGGCAGCGCGTCTCGCGTGCTAGCCAGTTACTGCTTATTACAATGTTTTGTAAGTATCACATCCTCACCGAAAACGCATTTTAGAATCGATTCCACTATCTAGATGCTTCCTGTGTTTAGGCACTCAGAGAAACAACTATCCACTGCGCGTTGTAACGTCAACTCCGAATCACTTTCTTTCTTCTTGTTTGGGCGCCCGTTCCAGTAGCACCCCACCCCCCACACTGTGTTTTCCTGTACAGACAGGTACTTGCACCGCCGTGCTTTACCCAAAACCCTACTGATTGGTTCAATACTGTTTGTCAGCTTCTGCCATTGTCTTTTTTTTTTTTTTTAATAGGCTCCACACCCAGCGTTGATGGAGCCCAATGCGGGGCTTGAACTCACAACCCTGAGATCAAGACCTGAGCTGAGATCAAGAGTCAGACACTTAACCGAATGAGCCATCCACGTGCCCCAAGCTTCGGCCATTTTTTTTTCCATTTTGCTGCCACTGCGTTTTACGTGTCTTTTAATTATAAAACCCGCAATACATTTATTGCCTTCTTTTGAAAACAGATTTAAGATCTACTGCCTTCCTTTAGAAAAATGCTATAAAAAAGGACTTCTGATCTCTCAACAGCAAATTTAAAAATTCTTAGAGAGCCTTAGAATTTGAAAAAAATAATTCAAATAATAAAGAACGTTCTTAGTCCATGAATATGAATGAAAAGAAAACATTTCTTATAGCATAGCTAATCCATATTAAGGGGCAGAAAAAAGGACAATTGTGAGTCAGAAAGCCTTGCTCTAAACAGTGATCTGATGAGGCCATTAAAGAATATTTAACTTAAGGTTTTTTTAATCAACAATCCTATAAAAATCTACACAGCACCTACCTGGTAACTGAAAATATATGCTGAACACTACAGCTCTCTTATAGGAAAAGCTCCTGGTGTTACCTAAGGCAGCCACTAACAGTTACCCATGAAAAAGAAAGAGCAATAAAAAGATGGACATCTGGAGGTGAACGACTTCCTATCAGTAACCAACCAACATTGCAACAGCAAAAACCAGAATGCACCGATAATTACTACAGTGCGTGAGTTAACCAACCTCCCTGGTCCCGCGCAATGAGCTCACAGAAGTCAGGATGTGCACAGGCTGTATCCTTCGCTGTTTCCATTCTTGGTTTAAGATTTCCGTTCTTTCCAAAATTTTCTGACGATTGGAACTAAACATACTCTTTAAAAAAAAAATGAAGGAGAGGAGAAGAGAAATTGTTCATTGTTAGAAAATTCGTAGTATCTCTAACGCAGGTTAAAATCTAGTGATTTCTCAAAAATTTCAGGAGCATTCCTTCAAACACATATAGATTTTACACTAAACTGTAGTTTGTCCCACATTCGAATAACACAAAAGCACCACACGTATTATTCTATTAAGAGTGGGCGGGGAACAGAAAATCATTCCATCCTTTCTTTGTTAACAGCTTATAAAAACAAAATCACAATGACTTTAGAAACATAAAACCCTGAGACACATCCCTTTATATTTGGGTCCCCGAATCTGCCCAAGCAACACAAAGGATACATTAAAAAGATAGTGATTTTCCAAGCACAGTGACGGGCCATTAGATCACAGCCTTTCCGTTCTCAATACTGCGCCTGGGACCATCTTCATGTTAATTAAGACAGACCAGGGCCCTGGGCTTCCCAGACTTCATTTATCTTACTATAAATATGACCTTGACTGAAAATGGACCCTTGCAAATTGAAACTTATGGGGGGGGGGGCGATCCTTAACCGTGGGTGCACTTGCCAGAAGAGAGAGCTGTACCTTCACTTCGTCAGCCCGCCTGAACCGCTTGAGCTGCCGCAGCCGCATGTACTCAGATTTTACACGCTTGCGCCAACAAACCGGTCCCTTCTCAGATTTCTTCCCAGTCTGGCCCATGATTACTCTAAAAGCAATGGTTTCATATTAAAATCACTAATCTAACCAGCCTGCATATGATCACTTGTGTTTTCATCCCCAGCAAACTAACAATCAGTACATGACGCCGGTGACACGTGTGAGAGGGGGGCTCACTCGGGCCACAGGGTTACAGCCTTAGAACAGCTCGTTCGCGTGTAAGTTTTGACTGAACACAGCTTTTAAAGGATATTTTTACTGACCGAGCTTCTCCACCCCTAAAAAGCAGCCGTCCTCCAGAAACGGGATCCTGTTACAGAAACAAAGCATACCACGACAAGCTAGTCTTTAGCCTAGGAGATCCACACTGCCAGAAGGAAAAAAATGTAGACCCGTTACTCTACATCTTCCATCGTTAAGTCAGCAGGTTACAGGCATAAATGAATAACATGACGGAAAAAGAGGAATCTGAAAAAGAAAAGTTCACATACAGCACTACAACCAAAAAATACACAGTACGACGTACAACAAACGCACGAAGGAAAGCCGTCCGCTGCACACACTTTTAACCGTGCTTCTCGCCGGAAACACCGAGAAAAGTCTGTCCTTCTGCCTCTTGTGCCACCTTTACTCACATGAGGGGTTTCTCGGCTAGCAAACCAAAACCGCAGCCAATGCCAAGTAAATTCTTCAGTCTTACCTTCAGCTGCAGGTTGTAGGAACCAATTACATTTAAATGTAGGGAAAGCCTATAGTCCCGCAGGTGCCTAAGTCGTAACACAGAGTCCCCATTTTAAGTGTAAACAAATGTCCTCTTCTAGAACATCTGCTTCTCGGAGTATTAAAATCGTTACTTGTGCCCTCAAAATATTAGGACATTTCTCTGTCAGACGGTGCAAAGGTGCCACATCCAGGATGTTTAAATTATCTAAGAGCAAAGGATAGCCAGAATGTTTTAAATAAAAGGGAAGGGCGAGATGGATGTTCTGGAAAGAGCTGCTGCCCAACACAGGGGGTTAGACAGGGCCGCAGTACAGTCTCTGCACAAGACAGGAGGGTAGCTTCTCCTACCACACTGGTGATGAGAGCAAAGCAAAGGAATTCAAGAGTCACTTAAGAGAACACTTGGTGATGACTTAAATATGGGAGTGGATGATGTTCCGGCTTGAATGGCCGGTAAGGGAGTAGGGCTTCGTTTACCGGACCACGTAAAACCCTCGGGCACAGAGAAATCGCAAGGAGACGAGATTCAGAGAAGACAGCCCCGAGGTCCGTGGGTAATTCTCGGTCAGAAAACCCAGCCACCAAGAGCTGCAAGGATTATTCAGGCTGAAAGAGGAGCACGATAAACACAGGATAACACAGGAACCCGGCCCTGAATATAAAAAGATAAATGATACAGAACTTGCCTTTGTGGGGCTCAGGTCCCACCTACCAAGGCTGAAAAGCAGAAAAGACAGTATGAGATCTACAGGAAAAAGTCCAGGGGAGGGGACAGCAGGAAAGGTGACAACTCAACCCTCAGCGTCGAGCTGCACTTCAAAAGGCCAGGAAAGAACAGAAGGGACCCTAAGGTCTGAGCAGGGGACAGCTGGATATGGGGCCCTGAAAGCCAGGAGGTCCGGCTGGCAGACCCCATTAACACAGATGGCCACGAAACCAGCTGAAGACCCCAAATGACAAGCACTGAGGGAACGAGAAGAATGAAGAGATTTCAGAACTTGGGCTAATAAGTCTGCTGGATGAGGCCACAGAGATAACTGAAAAGTGGGACCTTGCTTTTGGCAGCAAAAATAATAATCCGGAGACCCGGATTCGGGAAGATGACCCTCTCTCTGAGGCAAAGCACAAAGTGAGGAAGACAGAAGATGGTGAGGCAGGCCAAAAAGACACCGACATGAGGGGGGGGAAAGGGCTTTATTTAAGAAGTAACTGTGGTAATCGTTCGCTTTCATATCTGCTAGTTAATAGATGAGCTCAAGTAATTCTGTGCAAATTATTCTCAGACGTGCAGCACTTCAAAGGCCTAGGAACTAGAAGGGAAAGCCATCAGATGCAAAGGGCTCATCTTGCTTCATTAGCTCACGGACTAATCACAACTAGTCCATCTGCTGCCTTGACAAATGCTTGGTCCTCGGAGGTAGCAGCCTTGCACCTGACGAAACCGGGCACGGGACCGCGGCACTAGCCTGCCACCAACGTGGGATACGGGTGGTACCACAGCCCATTTCTTCGAGGTGCACAGCTTCTGGGCTGGTGAACAGGCATCGTTCCATCACTTAGCATTTCTTGGTTTCATACTAGAACCCTCCTTGTGGAAGCGTCTGGTGTCCCTTCCGTGGTGTTCCTGCCACTAGTAACAACGTCTCCGATGAAGTGGGTCACAACGCAACAGTTTCTCTGACCAAAGGTGTGACTATACGAGCTGCAGGATCCACAACAGAACATTTAAAATTGATTCTGGAACGAACCGCTGTACGACAGCACGTACGGAAAGATTCCCATGTCCAGAAATTCCACACGCTCTCCCACGAAAGGAGTATGTGAGTGAGGGTGTGAAGCTACAGGACGATCTGGTAAACATGCAAAATAGAGAGAAAATAAGAGAAATTATGGTAATTCACTCACGGGAAATTACCCAAACACAGGGATCATGACCTCCAAATAACATCTATGAAATAAAGCTAAAAGTGAGCAGACTGTTCTTTGAACACATAGGGCTACACAGGCTGGTCGTCTAAAAAGTAATAAAATTGAAGGCACCACTTAGAAGATTGTTTTATGTTAAATAAACCCCTCCCACTATCCTAGCATTTACAACACATTAAAATCCTATTTTCATGTTTTTCACCCCAATTCATCCTTACTGTAAGTTCTTTAGCAGCAAGAACCATTCTCACTCATTTGTAAAATCTCCGAGCCTGGCTGTGTGCCTGGCAAATACGTTTTTTTCTTTTTGGAGAGAGACAGAGAGAGAGAATGGTGCCCGTTCACACGGGGCGGGGGAGGGGGGAGGGAGGTAGATGGAGACAGAGAAGCAGACTCCCCGCTGAGCAGAGAGACCAATGTGGGGCTCGATCCCAGGACCCTGAGATCATGACCTGAGCCGAAGGCAGAGGCTTAACAGACAGAGCTACCCAGGTGCCCCCAGCAAATACATTTTAAAACAAACAAAAACAAAACGTGTCTACAAAAGTACACCAATGGTGAACTGCTCACAAAGTCGAGGCGTGCCACAGGTATGAAAAGGAAGGGTGGGGCCTCCCCTGCGTGGGCAAGGAAAAGGAGGGAAATGTACTCCACTTCCAAGAAACCTCCAAGGAGAAGAGTCTCAGGGACAGTTCAGACCCCATGGCCAGATGCCCTACCAATCAAGAGATGCTGGATACAAAACCTGGAGCGTCTGGTATTTCTTTTTACTAAGGAAGTTCTCTGGGAAGTTCTCTAGGGATAATCTCGGCACCTCCCGTTGGTTGCAAACACCCAACACACAGACTCACCTAGTTCTGAGCGGGCTGAGCCTCCAAATGTCAGCCAGCCCCTTCCCCTTCCCAGCGCTCCACCGCCTCGAATCAGGTCTTCTGACCACTTTCCACCATACCACAGCCCAGTAAGTATCTAGATTAAGTTCCAAACATTCATATATTGGCAGGAAGAAACCTGTATTAAAATAATGTGCTCATAAACGGATGAGGATTGGGGCGCCTGGGCGTCGTAGTCAGTTAAACATCTGACTCTTGGTTTCGGCTCAGGTCATGATCTCACAGTCGTGGGATTGAGCTCCACACCTGGCTCTGAGCTCAGTGTGGAGCCAGCTTCAGATTCTCTCTCCCCCTCTCTGTCCTGCTCACTCTCTCTCGAATATATAAAATACTTAAAAATTAATTAATTAGGGGCACCTGGGTGGCTCAGTGGGTTAGGCCTCTGTCTTCGGCTCAGGTCATGATCTTGGGGTCCTGGGATCATGACCTGAGCCGAAGGCAGAGGCTTTAACCCACTGAGCCACCAGGCGCCCCCAAAATCTTTTTTTAAAAAAATTAACTTTAAAAATGGATGAGGATTTGTGAATACCTCCAATTTTCAGATTTCTCATTCAAAAGATTTGTTTAGTTTCATAGGTAAATTGGCACTAGTAGGACTTTTATCCAGGATGTGAAAAGGACTTCTCTTACTCAAAACAGAATACCTCTAGTCGTTAAAATAAGACTCTACCTATATACAGTAAAACCAAAGCAAAAGGTTTTCTTTAATTCAAAAGACAAACCAGATTATGGCAGGAAACCATCAAAACCTTCATACAATGCAGGAAAACCTTACAGAAGAACATATACATATAGGTTAAAAAATTTTAAGGAAAATTACATCTACAGTCTATTTTATGAATCAAAACAAACTCCCATAGCCCGAACAGCAGGCCCTCGTAAGCCAGCTTTGCCCAACGGAGTGGACGTGGTGTCATCTGTATCCCCCCCCATCAGCTCACCTTCTCTGGAAACTTCCCACCAACCTTTCTCTGAAGACAACCAGCTACCCTGCGCCTAAGCCCACCGCTCCCTGCCCACCGTCACCAGTACACACTGGATACGTGACCAGACTGGTCTGGTCACAGGGACAACCTCAGGAGGCTCCCTGCAGCGTGAGGACAAGAATGCTCGCTCTTTCCCACTCAGATTCCAAGCTGGATATACATTGCCCGAAAGGTTGCCGGAAGCCGACTCGCAAACACGAGACAAGAGCCTGCAAAAGAAAAAACCCCAAAGCCCAGAAACGGACTCTAATCACCTCACCGAGCCCTGAACCAGGCGTGTTTGCCAAAACCCAACTCTAGAACTTCAGTTACATGAGCCAAGAAAATCCTTTTTTCTTTTTAAACGTTTGGATTAGGTTTCCTTGCCACATGAAATACAGAGGGACTGAGATACATTCTGGTACTGGGATTACATGTGCAACAACGCCGGAATGAAGAGACGTGTTCTGGTGACCACTTCCTCACTGTCACATCGAGGGCATCACCAGAGGGCCCAGAAACAACAGTGCGGCTCTGCTGCCCACCTGGTAAGGTGCTTCCTCCACCCTCTCAGGCACAGACAGCCCCGGGGATGTGCCAGGACCCAAGTCTCCGCCTCTCGGGGGACCAGGACACAAAGCCCAAAGAACCAGCTTTCTTCTCTCTCAGGTCCAACCTGTGAACGGCCTTTACCTGAGGGGGCATCCCTGCTCCTCCTTACTCGGGGACCAATGACAAGGAATTTAAAAAGTTCCCTAGGCACTTTCAGTCCCTGGAGTTCTTCATTCCTAAATCCCTGAAGGTTCTTCATTCCTAAATGATTCGCTGAATCAAGGCACTAGCCATCTATTTAGTCTTGCTGAGTTTTGTTACTACTTGTCTCACGGAAACTAAATAATAAACTACATGTACTACTTATCCTCCCTAACTAAATTAACAGCATTGCCTCTGACTCTTTACTACCAGACTCAAAAAGGTCAAATCCAAACCTAACAAAATTTGAGTAGTTCGACTGCAATATTCTTGATGTCCTTCCCCAACAAAAACGTCTTTCTACTTCACACTGAGCCTGCCATTAATCTGCCGACTTTGAAAAACTGCCCGTCTTCAATAGTGTTTATGTTTAAAATGCTTTGAGGGCAGCTGTTCGTCTCATTTAACAATTTCCTTTTTTTTTTTTTTTTTAAGTTGAGCTCTGTGCCCAACGTGGGGCTCGAACTCATGACCCTGAGATCAAATTTCATGTTCTACTGACTGAGCTAGCCAGGCACCCCAATTTTTTTAAAGATTTATTTATTTATTTTAGAGAGGGAGGGGGAAGAATCCTCAAGCAGTAGCCCCACTAATCACAGAGCACAGAGCCCGAGGAGGGGCTCAATCCCAGGCCCTTGAGATCATGACCTGAGCCAAAATCTAAAGCTGGCCCCTTAACCAACTGAGCTACCCAGGCACCCCTCATTTATTTTTCAAGTTAAAATCCATTGCTTTAATAAACTCAAAAATAAATAAACAGTGATTAACATTTGTAAATAAGAATAAAAAAATATAAAGAGAATTTAGAGAGGCATATAAATGTTACCCTTGGTAAGAGATAAAAATTAATTACCTGAGAAGCAGATCTTATGCCTAAGGGGAAATAAAGACAATGCGGCCTGTGAAAAGGAAGACGGAGAGTGATGGGTCCAGTGGGCCAGTCCTACTGCACTGGCCCAGGTGATCGCTCGAGTGTTAGGTCTACATGGAATCTGAGGCCGGACTATGTTCTAGCTCAGCCAAAACTGGAACCATCTGAGTACCAAGGAAGTCACAATGGTACTGTATTACAACCAGATTAACAAAATAAGTATCCATGAGTCCATGATATAAGTGATTAATAAGTAAACGGGGAGAGAAGGGACAAATCTTCCTTATAGGGAATTCCAAATAGTAATAAAATGTGTATGCTTCTCTAACCTGAGAGGTCGAGCTCAGGTCGCTTCCCCGTGAGCCGGGGCTGGACTCAGTCACTCACTTTCACAGCAGAGTCTGTCATGGGAAACAGTAATATCCCAGCAGAGAAGCCTAGAAGGCACCACCCTCGCCCCAAATGATTATGGATAAAAGATCAGGGACAAGCCATGTTGCCGTCGTGTACCCTACAACATGACGTGAAAAGCAGCACATTTCACCTCTGTGGAATTCTTCCCCCAAACCTCATAACCCATAACCTCAGTCTTAGAGCACAAACACATCAGATAAACCTGAACTGAAGGACATTTCTACAAAACACCTGACCTACATTCCTCAAAACTACCAAGAGCTCATGAAAACAAGGAGAGCCTAAAGAACCATCACAGATCTGAAGGCCTAAGGAGACGACTAAATGCTGTGTGGCACCTGACCTGGATGCCAGGACAGAAAAAGGACATCAGTAGAAAAACTGGTAAAATCTAAATAAAATCTCTAGTTTAATTAACAGTAACATACTAATTGATGTTGGTGTCTACGTTTTAACAAATGTACTAGGGTTACAGAAATCTAAATTTATTCCAAAATAAAGTTTAAAAGAAAAAAGAGAGAGAATTAAGTTATACAACAACCCAATATAAAAACATTCACTTTTTTTTTTTTAAAGACTTTATTTGTCAGAGAGAGAGAGAGAAAGCAAAAGCGGGGGGAGCAGCAGGCAAAGCAGGCAGAGGGAAAAGCAGGCTCCCCACTGAACAAAAAGCACCATGCAGGACTCGATCCCAGGACTCTGGGATCGTGACCTGAGCTGAAGGTAAATGCTTCATTGACTGAGCCACCCAGGTGTCCCAAAACATTAACTTTTAAAATGACATCCACTTTTGGGGAGCCTGGCTAGCTCCACTGGTGGAACATACGACTCCCAATCTCAGGGTTATGGTTGAGCCCCAAGGTGAGTGTAGAGATCAGTTAAGAGCAAAATCTTTGGGGTGCCTGGGTGGCTCAGTGGGTTAAAGCCTGTCTTCAGCTCGGGTCATGATCTAGGGGTCCTGGGATCAACCCCCGCAGCATTGGGCTCTCTGCTCTGCGGGGAGCCTGCTTCCTCCTCTCTCTCTGCCTGCCTCTCTGCCTACTTGTGATCTCTGTCAAATAAATAAATAAAATCTTTTAAAAAATTTAAAAAAAAAAACAAAATCTTTAAATAAATAAATTTTAAAAAATAAATTAATAAGATGACATCCACTTTTAAAAATGTAAACAAAAACACGTCAAGAATGTGAAAATGCAATAGAAAATGTTAAGGTGGGGGCAGTGAATGCACTGATGATTAGAACTATTTAAAAACATAAGGTTAAGGGACGCCTGGGTGGAACAGTTGGTTAAGTGGCTTTTGGGTTCCGCTCAGATTGTGACCTCAGGGTGTGAGATCAAGGCCCAAGTTAGGTTCCACACTCAGTGCTGAGTCTACTTAAGACTCCTTTTCCCCCTGCCCCTCCCCAACCCAATACACGTGCTTGCTCTAAAATAAATAAATCTTTTTTTAAAAAGTGAAAAAGAACAGGCAGTAATTAAGGCAGTTGGTACTTACAAACCTTAACTTCAAACAAAATTGAGGAGAAAATTCCCACGTATAATTGTACTATTTTAAAACTCAGATAACACTACACTTGAACAATTTAAAAGGAGAAAAAACTCCATAAAAGCTTTAAGATGGTGTCTACTTAAAAAGATAATGCACATTTAGGCTGCATTAATAGAAATACAGAATCTGTACCAAGGAAAGTAATTGCGCCCTTATTTCCCATGCAATGATCCCAAGAACCAAAAGGATTCCATACAACTCAAGTCTAGTTTAGCCGTGTTTAAGATGGTCAGAGAAACGTCTCTTTGCTCCAGCTGGAAAGACAGCATTAAGCACATGACACAGAAAAGAGCATTTGAGTTTAGAGTCTGAACAGAGAGAAGCGTTAATATACATTCACTCGCTCAACACCTGTTTAGTGAGCAGCGAACACACAGAAGCTGAAGACTTAGCAGTAAATAAGATAAGACAAAAATCTGTAACCCCAGAGAACTTAAAATCTACTAGATGGAAATGATTGAAAACAAAGTAAAACGTTTAGTATGCAAGACAGTGCTGAGTGCTAAGAAAGAAACCAAACAGGTAAGTACGGTAAGGCAGGGATGGTAAGTTCCCAAACAAAGGGACCTGTGCTGGGGGCACTCAGCACCCTGTGCGTGTTGCGAAGTCAAGCGGATCCAGAGATCCCACCAACCAACAAACCCAGTAGTAAAATATGCAGCACAATATTTTCCAGTAAAGATTCAGAGATGATGGGATTAAATATCCATCCAATGTAGATCTCACCACACCACACGATGCTCCAGTGATCGATGCAGCGTGACAGGAGAATCCGCTGGCATTAAAACTGGCAGTCAAGGACTGCTGGGTGCCGCCGTTCAGGTTAACTACGGCGTCTGATCATCCTGGAGGTCAGCATGCCGTTTTATAAAACATATTTATGCAAATAGCCATTAGCTGGGTTAGTAGTACTGAGCCAAAATAAAGAAACAGATGTATTATAAAACAGGTCCTGTGGCTACGGCGTTCTGTTACAAGCTCTCCCGCTGGAAACTCAGCTTTAACCGAAGAGCATCGTTAAATACGTGTTGCTGATAGGTCCAGTGTTTAATTTGTACCTCTGCTCTGGTTTTACCATAAGAAGATTGTATCTGAAGGGAGTTGAGGGAAATTGGGGGGGAGATGAACCATGAGAGACTATGGACTCTGAAAAATAACCTGAGGGTTTTGAAGGGGCGGGGGGTGGGAGGTTGGGGGAGCCAGGTGGTGGGTATTGTGGAGGGCACGCATTGCATGGAGCACTGGGTGTGGTGTAAAACTATGAATTCTGTTACGCTGAAAAGAAATTTAAAAAA
>PISX010016165.1:0-47041 GCA_004024625.1 Mellivora capensis
GTTTTTTTTTTTTTTTTTTTGCTTTTTTTTTTAAATTTCTTTTCAGCATAACAGTATTCATTGTTTTTGCACCACACCCAGTGCTCCATGAACTATGTGCGCTCGTTAATACCCACCACTTGGCTTCCCTAACCTCCCACCCCCTGCCCCTTCAAAACCCCTCAGGTTGTTTTTCAGAGTCCATAGTCTCTCATGGTTCATCTCCCCCTCCAATTTCCCTCAACTCCCTTCTCCTCTCCATCTCCCCATGTCCTCCATGTTATTTGATATGCTCCACAAATAAGTGAAACCATATGATAATTGACACTCTCTGCTTGACATTTCATTCAGCATAATCTCTTCCGGTCCCGTCCATGTTGCTAAAAAGGTTGGGTATTCATCCTTTCTGATGGAGGCATAATACTCCATAGTGTATATGGACCACATCTTCCTTATCCATTCGTCTGTTGAAGGGCATCTTGGTTCCTTCCACAGTTTGGCCACCATGGCCATTGCTGCTATTAACATTGGGGTACAGATGGCCCTTCTTTTCACCACATCTGTATCTTTGGGATAAATACACAGTAGTGCAATTGCAGGTTCATAGGGAAGCTCTATTTTTAATTTCTTGAGGAATCTCGACACTATTCTCCAAAGTGGCTGCACTAAGTTGCATTCCCACCTACAGTGTAAGAGGGTTCCCCTTTCTCCACATCCTCTCCAACACACGTTGTTTCCTGTCTTGCTAATTTTGGCCATTCTAACTGGTGTTAGGTGGTATCTCAATGTGGTTTAATTTGAATCTCCCTGATGGCTAGTGATGATGAACATTTTTTCATGAGTCTAATAGCCATTTGTATGTCTTCATTGGAGAAGTGTCTGTTCATGTCTTCTGCCCATTTTTTGATATGATTATCTGTTTTGTGTGTGTTGAGTTTGAGAAGTTCTTTACAGATCCTGGATCTCAACCTTTTGTCTGTACTGTCATTTGCAAATATCTTCTCCCATTCCGTGGGTTGCCTCTTTGTTTTGTTGACTGTTTCCCTTGCTGTGCAGAAGCTTTTGATCTTGATGAAGTCCCAAAAGTTCATTTTTGCTTTTGTTTCCTTTGCCTTTGGAGACATATCTTGAAAGAAGTTGCTGTGGCTGATATCAAAGAGGCTACTGCCTATTTCTCCTCTTGGATTCTGATGGACTCCTGTCTCACATTGAGGTATTTTATCTATTTTGAGTTTATCTTTGTGTACGGTGTAAGAGAATGGTCGAGTTTCATTCTTCTACATATAGCTGTCCCATTTTCACAGCACGATTTATTGAAGAGACTGTCTTTTTTCCACTGTATATTTTTTCCTGCCTTGTCGAAGATTATTTGACCATAGAGTTGAAGGTCCATATCTGGGCTCTCAACTCTGTTCCACTGGTCTATATATCTGTTTTTATGCCAGTACCATGCTGTCTTGGTGATCACAGCTTTGTAGTAAAGCTTGAAATCAGGTAACGTGATGCCACCAGTTTTATTTTCATTTTTCAACATTTCCTTAGCAATTCAGGGTCTCTTCTGATTCCATACAAATTTTAGGATTATTTGCTCCAGCTCTTTGAAAAATACCAGTGGAATTTTGATCAGAATGGCACTAAAAGTATAGATTGCTCTAGGTAGTATAGACATTTTAACAATGTTTATTCTTCTGATCCAAGAGCATGGAACGGTCTTCCATCTTTTTGTGTCTTCTTCAATTTCTTTCATGAGTGCTCTGTAGTTCCTCGAGTAGAGATCATTTACCTCTTTGGTTAGGTTTATTCCCAGGTATATTATGGTTTTTGGTGCTATAGTAAATGGAATCGATTCTCTAATTTCCCTTTCTGTATTTTCATTGTTAGTGTATAAGAAAGCCACTTATTTCTGTACATTGACTTTGTATCCTGCCACGTTATTGAATTGCTGTATGAGTTCTAGTAGTTTGGGGGTGGAGTCTTTTGGGTTTTCCATATAAAGTATCATGTCATCTGCAAAGAGAGAGAGTTTCACTTCTTCATTCCCAGTTTGGATACCTTTTATTTCTTTTTGTTGTCTGATTGCTGTTGTTAGGACTTCTAATACTATGTTGAACAAGAGTGGTGAGAGTAGGCATCCTTGTCGTGTTCCTTATATCAGTGGGAAGGCTCTGAGCTTTTTCCCATTGAGGATGATATTTGCTGTGGGTCTTTCATAGAAAGATTTCATGAAGTTCAGGAATGTTCCCTATGTCCCTATACTTTGAAGCATTTTAATCAGGAACGGATCCTGGATTTCATCAAATGCGTTTTCTGCATCAATTGAGAGGACCATGTGGTTCTTCTCTCTTCTCTTATTAATTTGTTCTAGCAGATTGATTGATTTGCGAATGTTGAATCATTCTTGTAACCCAGGGATGAATCCCACCTGGTCATGGTGGATAATCTTTTTAATGTGCTGTTGGATCCTGTTTGCTAGGATTTTGTTGAGAATCTTAGCATCCATATTCATCAGTGATATTGGTCTGAAATTCTCCTTTTGGGTGTGATCTTTGCCTGGTTTGGGGATCAGGGTAATCAAGGTAATGCTGGCTTCATAAAAAGAGTCTGGAAGTTTTCCTTCTGCTTCAATTTTTTGAAACAGCTTCAGGAGAATAGGTGTTATTTCTTCTTTGAAAGTTTGGTAGAATTCCCCAGGAAATCCATCAGGTCCTGGGCTCTTGTTTTTGGGAGGTTTTTGATCACTGCTTCGATCTTGTTACTAGATATTGGTCTATTCAGGTTGTCAATTTCTTCCTTTTTAGGAGTTTATAGTTTTCCATGAATGCATCCATTTCATCTAGGTTGTTTATCTTATTTGCATATAACTGTTGATAATAACTTTGATGTTTATTTCTACTTCCTTGGTGTTAGTTGTGATCTCTCCCTTTTCATTCATAATTTTATTAATTTGAGCTTTCTCTCTTTTCTTTTGGATTAGTGTGGCCAATGGTTTATCGATCTTACTGATTCTTTCAAAAAACCAGCTTCTAGTTTCACTGATACGTTCTACTGTATCTCTAGTTTCTACCTCATTGATCTCTGCTCTAATCTTGATTATTTCCCTTCTTATGTGTGGAGTTGGTTTGATTTGTTGTTGATTCTCCAGTTCTTTAAGGTGTAGAGACAGCTGGTGTATTCTGGATTTTTCCATTTTTTTGAGGGGGGCTTGGATGGCTATGTATTTCCCCCTTAAGGCCGCCTTTGCTGTATCCCATAGGTTTTGGACTGAAGTGTCTTCATTCCATTGGTTTCCATGAATTGTTTAAGTTCTTCTTTGATCTCCTGGTTGATCCATGCATTCTTAAGCAAGGTGGTCTTTAGTTTCCAGGTGTTTGAGTTCCTCCAAACTTTTCCTTGTGATTGAGCTCCAGTTTCAAAGCATTGTGATCTGAGAATATGCAGGGAATAGTCTGTCTTTTGGTATTGGTTGAGTCCTGATTTGTGACCCAGTATGTGGTCTCTTCTGGAGAAGGTTCCATGTGCACTTGAGAAGAATGAGTATTCTGTTATTTTAGGGTGGAATGTTCTGTAAATATCTATGAGGTCCATCTGGTCCAATGTGTCATTCAATGCTCTTGTTTCTTTATTGTTTTTCTGCTTGGATGATCTGTCTATTACTGAGAGAGGCGTGTTGAGATCTCCTACTATAAATGTATTCATATCGATATGACTCTTTATCTTGATTAATAGTTTTCTTATGCAATTGGCTGCTCCCATATTGGGGGCATAAATATTTACAATTGTTCGATCTTCTTGGTGGATAGTCCCTTTAAGAATGATGTAGTGTCCTTCTGTATCTCTGACTACAGTCTTTAGTTTAAAATCTAATTTATCTGATATGAGAATCACTACCCTGGCCCTCTTTTGAGGCCCATTGGCATGAAAGATGCTTCTCCATCCCTTCACTTTCAGTCTGGTTGTATCCTTAGGTTCAAAATGGGTCTCTTGTAGACAACATATGGATGGGTCCTGTCGTTTTATCCAATCTGCAACCCTGTGTCATTTTATGAGCACATTTAGGCCATTCACATTGAGAGTGATTATTGATAGATACGTTTTTATTGACATCGTGTTACCTTTGAAGTCTTTCTTTCTGTAGATTGTCTCTATATTTCTGTTCAGTGATATTCTTTGGATTTTTCTTCTTTTATAGAACCCCCTTAATATTTCCTGCAGTGTCAGCTTGGTGGTCGCATACTCTTTTAAGCCTTGCCGGTCTTGGAAACTCTTTATCTCTCCATCCATTTTGAATGTCAGTCTTGCTGGATAAAGTATTCTTGGTTGCATGTTCTTCTCATTTAGTGCCCTGAATATATCTTGCCAGCCCTTTCTGGCTTGCCAGGTTTCTGTTGACAGGTCTGACATTATTCTGATGGGCTTTCCTCTGTATGTAAGGAGCTTCTTTGTCCTAGCTGCCTTCAAGAGGGCCTTCCTACAATTATAATTCTTCATTCTTGCTTTTAGGTGTCTCAAGGACTTTCGGAAAGCTATAATCTTGGGGGGAGACCATTCTGCCTCTAGTACATGAACACTGGTTCCATTCACATGATTGGGAAAATTTTCATGGAGAACTTGTTCCACTATATCTTCTAGATTTCTTTCTTTCTCCTCCCCTTCAAGGATTCCAATAATTCTGACGTTGGAATGTTTCATGGCATCATTTATTTCCCTGATTCTGTTTTCATGGCTTCTAAGCTGTTTGTTCCAGGCTTCCTCCTGATCCTTTCTCTCTATCTGTTTGTCTTCAAGATCACTAATTATATCTTCTGTCTCAGTTGCCCTAACTTTTAGGGATTTTAGATTAGATTGGAACTCATTGAGAGCATTGTGAACAGCATCCCTCGTGGCTTTCAGTTTTGCCCTAACATTGTGAACATCATCCCTGGTGGCTTTCATTTCCGCCCTAATCAATTTCGTTTGGTCATCCATGGCTTTCTCCAACCTAGCTATTGCCTGGATAATTGTTAGCCTGAATTCCCTTTCCAACATATTGTCTATGTCGATAGCCATTAGCTCTGTTGCAGAAGGCCTATCCTCTGAATTTTTCCTCTGTTGGGCATTCCTCCTCCTAGTCATTTTGGTGAGAGATGACTGAATGGATGTAGCTGGATGTATTGACCGTGGTGCAGTCAAGGTGCACCCTCGAATGCTTCTGAGCAATCAAGAGTCCCCACCCAAACAAAAGAAAAAAGAAAAGAAAAAGAAAAAAAGAGAGAGAGAGAGAGAGATAGGAAAAAAAGGGAAGATAAAAGAGAAGCCTCAGCCCAAATGGGCCCCAAAGTAAGATTTATGGAGTATACAAACAAAAACAAACAAACAAAAAGACTGATTAAAGTATATGACAAGAGAAGAAAAAAAAAAAATATATATATAAGCAAAAAAAGAAAAAAAAAAAGAACCCCAAGTATAAGATTTATATACTATCAGGAGAAACACAAATACACAGAAACACTGGCGGAAGAAAAAGATGGGAGAGTGGTTATAAAATCTCAGTTTGGGCGAGGAAGGTTATTTTGATTCTTCCTGGGTGTATCTTGATATCTTTGTTAAAGGACTCAACTTTCCTAAGATAACAGGGGATTAAAAATTGGTTTACCTTTAAGGGTGGCATTGATTGGGGAAAGGGGATTACCTTGAAGTTTAACTCTATATGAATATTAAAAAGTAAAAATACAAAAAAGAATAAACTAAACTAAGCTAAAACATAAAAAAAATTAAAAAATAGAAAAGCTAAAGAGAAACATGAGTATATGTATCAAAAAGTTCAGGTTAAAAGGTCATTATGGAATTTGATGTACTGGACATCTCACTGTGATGGTAAAAAGGTTAAAAAATTGTCTATATAAAAAATAATGAACTAGAATAGTGGGAACGAATTAAAAATAAAAGTTGTATCTATGAAGTAGTGGTGGTTGTTCTCTTGTCGTCCCTTTTTTATTCTTTTTTTTGTCCTGGTTGACTTTCTGGGGGAGGGGCCTGCCACGTGGCTTTTCAGGCAGTGTTTCCTGTGTTAAGTCCTCTCCCCCCACCCCACAATGGGGTGGGCTCTGAGGAATCCGGTTTTTCAGGCTTTTGTTCTCTGGAGGTTTTTATGTTTGTTCGTTTTTTGTTTTTTGTTGTTTTTCTCTCACCTTGACATCTTTTGATGGTTTTTGGAGGTTTAGAGGAAAGCAAACTGCGCCCAGACCTTCCTCTCAGAGAGAAGCCTCAGTCTGCTCCCCTCTGGGTGCTGCAGGGCCCATAAGTTTCCCCTTGGCCGCTGGCAGAACACGTTCCCAGTCACGGTCCCTGGGGACACAGGAACTCCTGCTTGTACCCAAAACCACAACAGCGGCGGCTGTCTGGGCAGCTCCAGACTGCCAGAGAGGTTCCCAGCAGTGATCGCACACTGAGATTTTCCCGCCGGCCTGGGCTGGGAGTGCCTGGACTTTCCGGGTCCAAGAGCGCTGGGCTGGCGCCTGCACACGCCTCTCTCAGGAGAGGGGGTGGAGCGCACGCGTCTCAGGCTTGATAGGGAGGCACCGCACTCGCATGGAAGAGTGCAAAAAGGCTGTGTTTCTGCAGGCTGGCGAGGCTCCCAGCCCCTCAAGGGACCCCATGTGCTCTCAGGTGTGCTGTCGGCTCAGGGACCAAGACCTGCTTTCTCTGCCGCACTCTCTCTGGCTCAGCGCCAGGGGTGACTGTCCTGGGTCCGGGGAATAAAGCCCCTGTCCCTAACCGCCCTGATTGCCACAATTTCCCCCCATGATCCTTTGCTCTTTTTGCGTGCTTTCAACCAGACTCCAAGTTAGTGCTGGTCCCCAGACACAGGCACTCTCGGATTGGGGTATTACTTCCCAATGGGTCGCCTCTGGTCGCTCCCTCCCCCTTTTGTTTATCTTCTGACCCCAGTCCGGCAGTTCACCTGACATGTCCAATGAACCTTAATCCCCATTTATGTTCAAATGGAGTGGGACCAGTAGATCAGCTAATTTTAGTGTTTAGAAATGTTACAGACTGGTGTCAAGAGTTGTGACCCAGAGAGAAAAGTAATTTTCTTCCTTTTTAAGGTGAGTAATATTCCATTGTACATATATACCGCATTTTGCTTATCTATTTATCTCTTGATGGACAGTTAGGTCGCTTCTACCTTTTGGCTATTGTGGATAATGCCGCCATGAACATGGGTGTACAGATATCTGTCTGAGTCCCTTCCTTTGATTCTTTTGAATGTATACTCAGAAGTATAATAACTAGTAGTTTCTTTGTTTTTGAGAAATCACCATACCACTTTCCATGGTGGTTGTACTATTTATGTTCTCACCAGCTGTAAAATTTTATGTTCCCAAATTGGATAGGGTTCCAATTTCTCCTTATTCTCTGTAACGCTGGTTTCCTTTTTCTTTCTACTCTAATGGGTGTGAACTGGTATCACATGGTGGTTTTGATTTGTATTTTCCTCATTTCCTTAATGATTATTCATGTTGAACATCCTTTCACGTCCTTATTGGCCCTCTGTATATTTTCTTTGGAGAAATGTCTCTTTAAGTCCTTTGCTCATTTTAAATCAAGCTTTTAGGACTTCTTTATATATTCTTGTCATTAATCCCTTCTCATATATAAGATTTGAAAATATATTCTCCCTTTTGCTAAGTTACCTTTTTATTTTATTGATACTGTCTTTTGATGCACAAAACTTTTTTTTTCAATGTTGATGAAGTCAATTTAACATTGATGAAGTCAATTTAACAATTTTTTCTATTTTTTCTTCCTGTGATTTAGTGTCATAGCCAAGAAATCATTCCCAAAGCCAATGTCATAAAGCTTCCCTCCATGTTTTCTTCTAAGAATTTTATAGTTTTAACACTTATGTTTATGGCTTTGATCCATTTTGAGTTAATTTTTGTGTATAGTGTAAGAACCAACTACATTATTTTGCATGTGGATATTCAGTTTTCCCGATACCTTTTACTGAAAAAATGGTCTTTTCCCAGTTAAATTGGTGCTCTTGTTGAAAATAATTTGGCCATATATACGAAGATATTTTTCTGGGACCTCTCCTCTATTCCATTGGTCTATACATGTATTTTTATGCTGAGACTACACTGTTTTGATTATTGTAGCTTAGTATTAAGTTTGAAATCAAGAATTGTGAGGCTTACAACTTTGTTCTTTTCTTAAGATTGTTTTGGCTTTTGGGGCATTTCTTGGGATTCCATACTAATTTTAGTATGGATTTTTCTGTTTCTGCAAAAAACGTTAGCATTTTGATAAAAAATTGCATTGAATATGTAGATCACTTTGGATAATACTGACATTTTATTAATAACATTAAGTCTCACAATCTCCAAATACTAAATGTCTTTCCATTTATTTGTGTTTTTTGTTTCTTTCAGTAGTGGTTTATAGTTCTCTGTGTGTAAGTCTTTTCCCTCCTTGGATGTTTATTTCTTGATGCTATTGTAAATAAGATTGTTTCATTAATTTCCTTTTCAAGATTTTTTTTGTTAGTGTAGAGAAATGCAACTGATTTTTATATGTTGAATTCCCATCATGCAACTTCGCTGAATTTGTTTTAGTTCTAACAGTGGAATCTTTAGTGTTTTCTATCTACAATATTATATAATCTTCAAACAGACATAATTTTACTCCTTTTCCAACTTGGATGCATAGGTTCTTTTTTTTTTTTTTTTTGAGTTTTAAAAAAGATAAAATGAGATTCAAAAGTGTTAAGTGAGGGGTACCTGGGTGGTTCAGTGGATAAGCCTTTGCCTTTGGCTCAGGTCATGATCTCAGGGTCCTGGGATCGAGCCTTACATGGGCCTCTCTCTGCTCACTGGGGAGCCTGCTTCCCCATCTGCCTCTGTCTGCCTCTGTGCCTACTTGTGATATCTCTCTCTCTGTGTCAAATTCATAAATAAAATCTTTTTAAAAAAAGTGCTATGTGATTTTTCTGAGACCACCCACTAACAGGTGCCAGAGTTCCAGCTGGCCCTGGAGATGGAGTATTTGCACTACACTAAACTGTCCTCTATCATCACCACCCCCTGGTCATGTCATTATAACAGGTGAACAAGGAGGCAGGCCCTCTCTCAGCTGGCTTCTGGCTGTGGATGTACTGTGAGTCCCTCTGTCACCTCACCTGTTTGACCTCAGCTGTGCATCTGACTCAAAAATTTTCAAGGTCCCTGAGAATATTACAAAAGCACCATGAAATTTATTTGACTACAAATACATTTGAGAGAGTAGACAAATTCACAGCTCTGTGAATAATGAGGCTCAACTGTATATGCATCTGATTTGAAAAAAAAAGTGAATGTTTAATTTTTAAAAATCCATTTGGCTAATAGCATCACACGGATACACTCATTTTTAAAAAACAATATTCACTAAATTTGTATATGAATCAGGCGGTCTGCTAGGTTTCAGGGAGATAGAAATGAAGATGTTATGGCTTCTCATCTCTGGCAGTTCATAATTTAATATGGGAGAAGATTATATTTAAAGTAATCACACAGTGCTATGAGTACACACTTCAGTTGGAATAATTTCATTTAAGGGGTTCCTGGGTGGCTCAGTCAGTTAAGACTCTGCCTTCAGCTCAGGTCATGGTGCCAAGGTTCTGGGTTCTGGGATAGAGCCCTGCTTTGGGCTCTCTGCTTAACAGGGAGTCTGCTTCTTCCTCTCCCCTGTGCTGTCTCTTGTTCCCTCTCAAATAAATAAGTGAAATCTTTATATAAAAAAGAATAATTTCAGATAAGAAACTTAAAACCCAACTCAAGTGAATTTGAACCATAAAGGAATATATTGCTTTACATCATTGAAAACATCCTGAGACTGTTTCATTTTAAAAGAATGGCTTACTCATCTACCTGCCTCCTTTTCTTGTTATTTGTTTACCTCTACCTTCTACTGTATCTCTGCTCAGTCCTCAGGATACTTTCATCTTCAGTAGCAAAGTTTCTAGGGCTTTTGAATTCTCCCATCTCACACCAAATGATTTAAAGCAAGAATAAGAAAGATTTCTTCTCATCCTTTGAATGGAAACAGTCTTAAGCTGCAAAATGATGACTTCATCACAATAGTAACTGTGTCCAGAGTATTGAGATAGCTCTGAATAATATACACATTATTATTTGCATATTAATCCATCCCAGGAGATAATGATGGGATTGTTCACACCCAACACAGTAGCAAAACATATTGTGTCAGGTTGGAGTTAGGCTAAGTGCAGCCACCAAGTGCACAGTAGTGTTACAATATAGAAGAGGTATAATGTAATTTGGAAGGATAGAGGAGTACAAATAATTGTGCTTTGAAAATTTTACATTTTTCATACAAAAATGTTGAGGTCACAGTAAGGATGTCACCTGCTTGGTTAATCCTCTCAAATGGAAGCAAAAAAAGAAACTGCACATAAGAAGAAACATAGTGATGGCCATTGTTGAACTTGTATTATTATGACATTATGTGAAAATAAAATAATTAAAACCTTCATGCTTTATCCAGGCCTGTCTATAAAGGTAGCAGAAACATGGAAGACATTTAAAGTGTTCACATTAAATATTTTGTTCTAGTATAGCTTAGATGTGTTTCTTATTAAATTCAGATGACATATTAAGGACCATGTACTGTATGTCTGTGAAATGCAGTGTGCATGTTAGGATGATCTGTAAGAAAGGGCATGAGAATATGCCTAATACTTTGCCAAATCTATCTCATTCAGCCATTCATCTTGTTGCCTGGATGAAATGGAGATAGATTGAAAGGTGATGAAAACTAATATATTTAAAGCAGTTGTAAAAATTTAAACAGAATGAATAGGGACAATATAACGGCATAATAATGAAATATAATCAGGTTCTCATAGACTATTTCTGGATAGTAAGAACATTATAGACTATCATAAGCCCAATAGAACTTTTTATTTCATTCTTTTGGGTTCCTTTTCTTTATTGAGTTCACAATCATATAGGCAGCTAGTTTTTTCTTTTATTAACTAATGAATCCATTTGACACTTTATACTACTGTAATCTTCCCCAAGATTAAGAAATAGAATGTTGCTTTAAGACAAGAAAATCTTAACTAGTAGGCAATCTGTAGAGGTAGTTTTAAAACCAAAGTAATGGGGGTAGTAAATGATGTTCATTTACTGTTGCATATGATGTAACAATACCTTGACTTCTCTCAGTATATTTTTTAAGACTACTAACAGACCAAGAGCAAATGTTTAAAATTAAATTAAAAAAAAACTTAATTGATGAAACTTTATTGAAATCAGTAGTTCAGTTTCAAAATCACAGTAAAAATGGAATTTGTTGTAATATTCTAATTTTGATTTTTTCAAATATTTTATTTGGAAATTTTTCAAATATAAAAGTTGAAAATTACTCTGAATACTCATATATTCATTACGTAGAGTCAGCCATTAACAGTTTACTAGACTTGCTTTGTATGCATATCTATCCATTTATCTATCCCTATTTCCATCATTTTTCTTTTTGAGGAATTTCAAAGTAAGTTATAGGTGTCCATAAAGGCTACCCTGAAGATTTCAGCTTATATGTCATTGATTATTTTTTATACTATTTGTTTAAAATTATTCCTAGGTAAAATTTACACACAATAGAAATGCATAAATATTAAGTGTACCATTTCATATGTTTTAACAAATGAATACAGCTATCCAAAGCAAGCCCCTACCTAGGTATAGAATTATTATATTATCATATTATATTATATTATATTATATTATATTACATTATGAATTATATTATATTATTAAGCCAGAATACTCATTCATGCTCCTTCCTCAAAACCAGTGAACAGTAAAAGTACATGGGATGAAGTCCAGCTAGACACAGGCCTCCAGGTGTCCTCTCCCAGTGAAGGTAAAGGGATGTGCTTCATTGTCCCAGCAAGGATGTATGTTAACACATGGGAAGTGTTACCAGTCAGGTAAGCTCACCCAAGCCTTAGTGTCCAAGAATTGTATAAAGGATCAGTCATGATGTCATGAAGTAAGCATGAAAGCATAAAGCACGTGCATGACTAATTTCAGTTATTCAAACTCCAGACCCCCAGAGCAAATACATACATTTATGATATATCACATTGTGACAGTAAATAAATCATTTAATCAGTTTTTGTGCCACATAGCTCATGGTGTCAGACAAACACAAATGCTTATTTCTGGATGTCAGATTCTATTCTATTTATCTATTTGTCAGTTTTTTTTAAGATTTTATTTATTTATTTGAAAGACAGAGATTGCAAGTAGACAGAGAGGCAGGCAGAGAGAGAGATGGAGAAGCAGGCTCCCTGCTGAACAGAGAGCCCGATGAAGGGCTCGATCCCAGGACCCTGGGATCATGACCTGAGCTGAAGGCAGAGGCTTTCACCCACTGAGCCACCCAGGCACCCTTCTGTCAGTCTTAATGCCAATACCACACTATGTTGAGTCCTGAAGCTTTATAGTAAGACTTCAAATCAATTATTTTTTAACTTATTTTATTTAAGTTCAATAGTTAACATATAGTCTATCATTAGTTTCAGATGTAGAGTTCAGAAATTCATCAGTTGCATATAATACCCAGTCCTCATTACATCATGTGTCCTCTTTAATGTCCATCACCCAGTTACCCTATCCATCCACCCTCACCCCCTCAAGCGACCTTCAGTTTGTTTCCTATACTTAAGCGTCTCTTATGGTTTATCTCCCTCTCTGATTTTGTCCTGTTTTATTTTTCCCTCCCTTCCCCTATGACCCTTTATTTTGTTTCTTAAATTTCACATGTAAGTGAAATCATATGACAGTTGTCTTTCTCTGGATGACTTATTTCGTTCAGCATAATACCTTCCAGTTCTAGCCCCCTTGAGGTAAATGCTAAGATTTCTTCCTTTTTGATGGCTAAGTAATATTCCTCTGTGTGTGTGTGTGTGTGTGTGTGTGTGTGTACACCACATCTTTTTTATCCATTCATCTGTTGTCGGGCATCTGGGCTTTTTCTATAGTTTGGCTATTATGGACATCACTTCTATAAGCATTGAGGTGCAGGTGTGCCTCCAGATCACAACTTTTATATCCTTTGTGTAAATAACTAGTAGTGCTGGATTGTAGGGTAGTTCTATTTTTAACTTTTCCTGGAAGCTCCATACTTGTTATCAATTATTGTATGTCAGTCAACAATGCTGTTCTTTTGCAAAATTGCTTTGAATATTATAGAATTTTGTATTTCCTTATAAATTTGAAAATCACTTCATAAGTTTCTCCACAGTCTTTTTTAATGGTTTCCATTTTCTGTTCTGATTTTGTAACTTTTTATTAATTCCAAACATACTTTTTTTTTATTATTCAACATAGTCTTTTTAAAATGTGTATGCTAATTCCAACATCTGGGTTATTTTATATGCTAATTCCAACATCTGGATTATCTTGGCCTCCATCTCCGTTGATTATCTTTTCTCTGAAGAATGGCAACATACTAGTTTTTTTCACATTGTGAAATAGTTTAGGAAGCACCCTAGAGATTGTAAGTGTTATGTTTTAGAGATTATGGATTCTGTAATGTTCTGAAGTACTTCCCCCCCCCCATTTAGTCTGCAATTTACTTAGTTGAAATCATACTGCAAAATCTGCCTTTGAATAGTGGCTCAATTCTTGGTTGAGTTTTTTCATCTTTAGTGGAAATGCTTGGAGTCTACTTCATAAAGACCTTGTTCTAGAAACCTGGACATAGTTCATAACCTCAATTTGGGTGTCTTCTCCTTTTCTTGTGTTTTCTTGTACAGTATGTGCTTTCACTTAGTATCAATTGTGGCTGTCCCAAACTTTTCCTCTGGTCTATCTTTCAAATCAGTAAGACAATGCATTTTCTACTGAAGTTTTGGCTACCATTCATGCAACCATTTTGAACTTCCTTCAGTTTAATAGCCAGAGTAAATGAGAGACTTTACTTATTCATGTTATTTCATTTTTCCTACTGTAGACTACCTTTCAGAATCTGTCCATTTGGGGTCTTTGGGTGTCTTTTTTTTTTTCCTTTCTTTTACATTTGTTCCAGAGTTTATATTTTCATCTGTAGTGGATCATTCAGAAAGGAGCTAGCTTGGACATTACCAGAAGTCAAATCTCTTTGGGAATTTAGGATTATAGGCAATGAATAATCTGTTTAGATGGCCATTTTTATGTATGTATTTACATATGTATGTATGTACATGCCTTTCTTTATGAAGATTATATTCTCTCTAGATCAATCCATGTTGTTGCAAATGTTAAGATCTCATTCTTTTTGTGGTTTAGTGATACTCCATTCTGTGTGTGTACCACTTCTCCTTTATCCATTCATTTATCAATGGACAATTGTGTTGCTTCCATAATTGGCTATTATACATAATGCTGCAATAAACATACTGGAGCATGTATCTTTTTGAATGTATCTTTTTGAATTAGTGGTTTTGTATTCTTTGTATTTTTGTATTCTTTGAGTAAATACCCAGTAGTGGAATTATGGTAATTTTATTTTCAGCTTTTTGGGGAACTTTCATACTATCTTCTGATAGGTTCCTTTTTCTCTATATTCTTGTCAACACTTGTTTCTTCTGCTTTTAATTTTAGCCATTCTGACATGTGTGAGGTGCTATCTCATTGTAGCTTTGATTTGGATGATTAGTGATGTTGAGGATCTTTTCATATGTCTGTTGGATATCTGTATGTCTTCTTTGGAGAAATGTCAATTCACATCTTCTCCCCATTTTTTAATTGGATTATTTGGTTTTTGGTGTTGAGTTTTATAAATTCTTTATATATATATATATATATATATATATATATATATATAATTTAAATTCAGTTAATTAACATTTTGTATATTATTAACTTCAAGGCAGAGGTCAGTGATTCATCATTCTTATATAATACACAGAACTCATTACGTCATGTATTTTCCTTAAAGTCCATGCAGTTACCCCATCCACCCACCCCCACCCCTCCAGCAACCATCAGTTTGTTTCCTGTGATTAAGGGTCTCTTGTGATTTGTCTCCCCCGCTGATTTCATCTGATTTTACTTTTCCCACTCTTCTCCTACAATCCTGTTTTGTTTCTTAAATTCTGCATATCAGTGAGATCATATGATAACTGTCTTCTCTGACTTATTTCACTTAACTTAACATCATACCTTCTAGTTCTATCTACATCATTGCAAATGGCAAGATTTCATTTGTTATGGCTGAATAGCATTCCGTTGTGTGTTGGACATCTGGGGTCTTTCCATAGTTTGGATATTGTGGACATTACTGCTATAAACACTGGAGTGCAGGTGCCCCTTAGGATCATGACATTTGTGATCTTTACTAGGGTAAATCCCTACTAGTGCAATTTCTTGGTTGTAGGATAACATTATTTTCAACATTTTGAGGAACTTCCACACTGTTTTACAGAGTGACTATACCAATTTGCATTCTTACCAATAGTGTAGAAGGGTTCCCCATTCTCCACATAATAACAAACATCTGTCTTTCCTGACTTGTTAATTTTAGTCATTCTAACTGGTGTGAGGTGGTAGGTTACTCAGTATGGTTTTGATTTATATTTCCCTGATGGTGAGTAATGTTGGCATTTTTTCATGTACATGTACATATGTCTACTTTGGAGAAATGTCTGTTCATGTCTTCTGGCCATTTCTTAATTGGATTGTTTGTTCTTTGGTTGTTGAGTTTGATAAATTATTTATAGATTTTGGATACTAGCCCTTTATCTGATAAACATTTGCAAATATCTTCTCCAATTCTCTGTTTTCTTTCTCTCAGGTTTTGTTGACTGTTTCCTTTGTTATGCTAAAGTGTTTATCTTAATTAAGTCCCAATAGTTCAGTTTTTCCTTTATTTCCCTTCCCTTGGAGAACTGTCTAGCAAGATGTTGCTGTGGCCGAGGTTGCAGAGGTTGCTGCCTGTGTTCTCTTCTAGAATTCTGATGGATTCCTGTCTCACATTTAGGTCTTTCATCCATTTTGAGTCTATTTTTGTGTATGGTGTAAAAAATGTTCCAGTTTCATTCTTCTGCATGTGGCTGTCCAATTTTCCCAATACCATTTGTTGAGGAGACTGTCTTTTTTCCATTAAATATTCTTTTCTGCTTTGTCAAGATTAGTTGACCATAGAATTGGGGGTCCATTTCTGGGTACTCTGTTCTGTTCCATTTATATATGTGTCTGGTTTTGCACTAACACTTTACTGTCTTGACAATTACAACCTTGTAATATAGCTTGAAGACCAGAAGTGTGATGCCACAACTCTGGTTTTCCTTTTCAACATTCCTTTGGCTATCTGGGGCCCTTTCTGGTTCCATACAATTTTTACAGTTGTTTGTTACAGTTACAGTGGATAATGTTGACAGTATTTTGATAGGGATTGCAATGAATGTGTAGATCGCTTTAGGTAGCCTAGACATTTTAACAATACTTACTCTTCCAATCTATGAACATGGAATGTTTTTCCATTTTGTGTCTTCCTCAATTTCTTTCATATGTTTTGTATAGTTTCTGGAGTACAGTTCCATTACCTCTTTGGTTAGGTATATTCGTAGGTATCTCATGCTTTTTGGTGCAGTTGTAAATGATATCAATTCCTTGCTTTCTCTTTCCTCCCTCTCATTGTTAGTGTATAGAAATGCAACTGACTTCTGTGGATTGATTTTATGTCCTGCCACTTTGCTGAATTCCTGTATGAGTTCTAGCAATTTTTGAGTGATCTTTTGGTTATTCAACATAGAATATCAAGTCATCTGCAAAGAGTGAAAGTTTAACTTTTTCTTTGCTGATTTGGATGTCAGTTATTTATTTATTTATTTATTTATTTATTGTCTGATTGCTGAGGCTAGGACTTCTAGTACTATGTTGAACAACAGTGGTGTTAGTGAACATCCTTGTCATATTCCTGACTTTAGGGGAAAAGCTCTCAGTTTTTCCCTTTGAGGATGATATTTGATATAGGTTTTTCATAGACGGCTTTTATGATATTGAGGTATGTACTCTCTATTCCTACCATGTGAAGAGTTTTAATCAAGAAAGAATGCTGTACCTTGTCAAATGTTTTTTTTTTTTCTGCATATATTGAGAAGATCATATGGTTGTTGTCCTTTCTTTTATTAATGTAATATCTCACCTTGGTTGATTTGTGGATGTTGAACCACCCTTGAAGCCCAAGAATAAATCCCAATTGATCGTGGTAAATAATCCTTTTAGTGTACTGTTGAATCTTAATGTACTGTTGGATCCTGTTTAATGTACTGTTGGCTAATATCTTGGTGAGAATTTTGGCATCCATGTTCATCAAGGATATTGGTCTAATTCTCCTTTTTGATAGGGTATTTGTCTGATTTTGGGATCAAGTTAATGCTGGTCTCATAGAAACAGATTGGAAGTTCTCCTTTCCTTTTTATTTTTTGAGAGATTCAGAAGAATAGGTATTAATTCTTCTTTAAATGTTTGGCAGAATTCCTCTTGAAAGCCATCCAGCCCTGGACTCTTCTTGTTACTTGAGAGAGTTTTGATTACTGCTTCAATTTCCTTGCTGGTTATGTGCCTGTTCAGGTGTTTTGTTTCTTCCTGGTTCAGTTTTGGTAGTTTATATGTCTCTAAGATTGCATCCATTTCTTCCAGATTGCCTAATTTTTTCATAAAATTATTTATATTTCTTCAGTGTTGGTTATGATCTCTTGTCTTTCATTCATGATTTGTTTTTTTTTACTTTGTTAAAGATTTTATTTATTTATTTATTTGAGACAGAGTGAGCAAGTTAGAGAGAGAGTGAGTAAGCAGGAGCAGAGGAGGAACAGATGGAGAGGATGTAGCCGACTCCCCGCTGAGGAGGGAGCCTGTTGTGAGGCTTGATTCAAGACTCTGGATCATGACCTGAACCAAAGGTAGACACTTAACCTATTGAACCACCAAGGCACACCACATTAATTTATTTATTTGGGTCATTTCTCTTTTCTTTCAGAAAAGTCTGGCCAGGGGTTTATTGATGTTATTAATTTTTTCAAAGAATGAGTTCCTTATTTCTTTGATCTGTGCTACTGTTCTTTGGTTTGTAGTTCATTGATTTCTGCTCTAATGTTTATTAATATTAATAAATCTTTGTAAATAATCTTTATTAATTCTCTCCTCCTCATGGGTTTAGGCTTTATTTTTCTGTTCTTTCTCCAGTTCCTTTAGGTGTAAGGTCTGGTTGTGTATTTGAGACCTTTCTTGTTTTTTGAGAAGGGCTTGTATTGCTATATACTCCCCTCTTAGGACTGCCTTTGTATCATCCAAAAGGTCCTGAATAGCTGTGCTTTCATTTTCATCAGTTTCCATGAATTTTCTTAGTTCTTCTTTAATATCCTGGTTGACCTATTCATTCTTTATTAGGATGCTCTTTCGTCTCCATGTATTCGAGTTATTTCCCAATTTCCTCTTGTGACTGTGTCCTTGTTTGGAAACATTGTGGTCTGAATACATGCAGAGAATGTCCTCAGTCTTTTGGTACCAGTTGAAACCCAATTTTTTACCCAGTATATGATCTATTCTGGAGAATGTTTCATGTACACTTGAGAAGAATGTGTTTTCTGTTGCTTTAGGATGGAATGCTCTGAATATACCTGTGAAGTCCATCTGCTCCAGTGTGTCATTCAAAGCCCTTGTTTTCTTGTTGATCTTCTGCTTAGATGATCTGTCCACTGCATTGGGTGGGGTGTTAAAGTCCCCTACTATTGTATTTTATCCATGTGTTTCTTTAGTTTTGTTATTAATTGGCTTATATAATTGGCTGCTCCCATGTTAAGTGCATAAATATTTACAATTGTTAGATCTTCTCAGTGGATAGATTCTTTAATAATGACATAGTGTCCTTCTTCATCTCTTATTACAGTTTTGGTTTAAAATATAATTTGCCTGATGTAAGGATTGCCACCCCAGCTCTCTTTTGATGTCCATTAACATGATAAATAATTTCCAACTCCTTCACTTTTGTGTCTTTGGGTCTAAAAAGAGTTTCTTGAAGACATTATATCAATGATATCAATGGGTCTTTCTTTTTTATCCAATCTGATACCTTGTGTCTTTTGATTGGGACATTTAGCCCATTTACATTCAGGGTAACTATGGAAAGATATGAATTTAGAGTCATTGCATTACCTGTAAAGTCACTATTTCTGTATATTGTCTCTGTTCCTTTCTAGTCTATGTTACCTTTAAGCTCTCCACTTGAAGTTTCTCCTTTAATATTTCTTGCAGAGCTGGTTTAGTGATCACAAATTCTTTTAGTTTCTCTTCATTCTGGAAACGTTTTGTCATTCCTTCTATTTTGAATGATAGCCTTGCTGGATAAAGTATTCTTGGCTGCATATTTTTTCTCATTTAGCCCCTGAATATATCCTGCCAGTCCTTTTTGGCCTGCCCCGTCTCTGTGGATAGGTCTAACAGTCTAATATTTCTACCTTTGTAGGTTGTGGACCTCTCATCCCAAGCTCTCTCAGAATTTTCTCTCTTGTCTCTGAGATTTGTTAACTTCACTATTATGTGTCCAGGTATTGACCTATTTTTACTAATTTTTGAGCAGGATTCTCTATGCCTCTGCACTTGAATGGCTGTTTCCTTCCCCAGATTAGGGGCATTCTCAGCTATAATTTGTTCCAATATAACTTCTTCCTGGATCTCTCTTCTTTTTTCCTCTTCTTCTGGAATCCCAATTATTTTAATATTATTCTGCTTTATGGTATCACTTATCTCTCAGACTTGCCCCTCATGATCCAGTAATTGTTTATCTTTCTCTTCCTCAGCTTCTTTATTCCCCATCATTTTATCTTCTGTGTCACTAATTCTCTCTTCTGCTTCATTTATCCTAGCAGTTAGAGCCTCCATTTTTTATTGTATCAAATCAATAGTCTTTTTTATTTAGACTTGCTAAGATTTTAGTTATTTTTTTTCTCTAAAAAGGATTTCTCTAATGTCTTCTATGCTTTTTTCAAGTCTATAAACTCTAGTTTTTCTGAACTCTAGTTCCAACATCTTACTTATATCCATTACTGATTAGGTCCCTGGCAGTCAACACTTTCTCTTGTTCTCCCTTTTGAGGTGAGTTTTTCTGTCTTGTCATTCTTATTGAAAGTGGTTGCTTTTCTATTTTTAGAACTTCAGTAATTCTTTTCTTAGTTCTCTGGTTGAGTTTGCAGGTGTTCAGAATGAATAGATAGCTATCTAGCTAAATTCCTGAGACCAGACTAAACCAAGGTCTCCTACTCCTCTTCCATTATGGACTGAAAGCAATCCTTTATATATTTTTCATACTAAATCTTTACCAGATATATCATTTGCAAATATATTCTCCCAATCTGTAGGTTTTTTTGTTTAGTTTTGTTGATTTCCTTTGCTGTGCAGATGATTTTTTATTTTGATAAAATGATCCTAATAGTTTTGTTGTTGTTGTTGTTGTTGTTCATTTGTTTTCATTGTTCCCTTGCCTAAGGAGACATATCTAGAAAAATGTGCTGTAGCTGATATCAAAGAAATTACTGCTTGTCCTCTCATTTAGGTTTTTTATGGCTCCAGTTCTCACATTTCATGCTTTAATACAAAGTCATAAAAATTAAAATGTCCATTTCTCTCACAATATTGACTAAACTCTGAAACTGGAACATGATTAGACAATCATGGTATTGGAAATTGGAAAGATTGTGTGTGTTGCTTCCTTCCCCATATTGACTCATAGAAGTCTGATTTAATTGTTCCTTAAAGTACGTGATTTTTTTCAGTTTCTTTATCAGCAGTTATTACACCAAACCATAGGTACTTGTTACAGGTCTATATTCCTTAGTAAGTTGTAAGTCCTTTGAAAAGCATATTGTTAATTACCTTTGTATCTGTCATGTGTACATTTGATACAATAAACCTGAATAAATACTTAAAGAATGTGTAAATGAATAAATATAGTAATTTTCTAGTAAGGATGCTTCTATATTATTTTTTGAAACAAAAATGGAATTACATTCTGGTTTAAAATATTATCTATAATGAAATATACATAATTAACATTCACTTCTAAATAATATAATGAATTTGTACATATATAAAAGTAATAATCCCTTGGACAACTAAAAACCCCTGGGTAAAACTGACCATATAATTATAAAAAGGAAATTAAATTTTTTTCTTTTTGTTTTAAGAAGATTTTAATGTTTTGCCTCCTCCCTCCCTAACAGAAAGATATATAGATGATAGATAGATAAATGATATACATAGATAGATGATGATAGATGATAGATAGTTAGATAGATAATATATAGATAGAAAAAATAAAGCAAATATGGGAAATTTTGAAAGCACATTTGCTTCTAATTTTTGTTCCATGACTCCACCTATTCTAACATAACCACATTCTGATCTCGTTCTTTCATTTTTACTGAGAAAATAAATTGATATAGTGGAGGCAGTCAATGAGCTGTTCAGGAAGACATATTATTAATTTTCTTAAATGAAGCTGCTAAAGCTAATAAGATCAATCATTTTATATAAAATAACGTTATACTTTCTCTAAGTCATTAAAATTGTATCAAGAAAGAAAAACTGAACTGGATAAATTGATAGAACAAAAACTGTTTAGAAGAAAGCAATAGAAGATGAATTTTATCTGATTTACTTGTGGAATATTGTCATAAACTCTGTTCTTTAGAAGAAGATCCTGAGGTGGTGCATGGTATGAAAAAGTATTTTACAGAATCCAAATTCTGTGAAAAGAAGCAGGACAAATTACTGAAAAGTAAATAAATAATAAAATCATTCAAAAGCAAAATGAAGAAAATAACTTAAATTTTGAATTATAATAAAAATAATATTTGACTTCTTTTATTAATTCTATGCTATGTTCTTTTTGAAAGTTTATAGTTTTGAAATTAAATATCAAAATGTTTTGTTGAAAACCCAACTTACCTTAGTGTTAAATATTAACGGATTAATATAAATGAATTAATAATTAACATTCATTCCAAAGAAATGCTCATTTATGGCTTACACTAACCATTTACTAACATAAATTTAGCCATTATAATTGATAATATAATTTAGTTGAGAGGATTAATAAATTATAAATCTGTTTAAGTAAGCATTTCTTAATACATGAATCAGAAAGTATATAGTTTTACTTTATATATGAAAATGATAAGTGGAATTGAGTTCAATAGATATATATAATTAGAATAGCAATAATAAAAAAAAACCTCTGAGGAATGCTGAAACATAATTAAACATTTTAGTGTAAAAACAGGAGCTCAAACTTTTCAATTATGTTCACAGATAATTTACTTCTTACACTGTGTCAGTGTTTTTACTTTAGAACCTGAGGGCTGTTACTAATTCTTGTTAATACATAAGAAGTAGCACACAAGAGACACCTTTAAACTCATCTTTGCATAAGTTATACTGTAGTTGGCTTGATTCCTTACATTTTGTTATTCTTTTACTGAAATCATGTCTTCCCTTGCTTCTGGGTTATTTCCAACTGTGTTCTGCAGCTGTTGGTTCAATTCATGATAAACAGTTGATTACACAGATCATAGAACAAGTTAATCAGTCTGGGACTTTGGTAATGAAAAATAAAGCTTCAGCAAGTTAATATATCAGTCTTAAGTAGAGAAGATATCTAAAACTAATTAAACACTGGTCCCAGTGACAGTGATTTAAGCTCTAGTCCTGAAACCTTTATATTCCTTAGTACCACAGCTTTCATAATGGTGGTGTCAAATTACAATTTCATCTTTTGAATCAGTATAATTGATCAGTATGAGACAACTACCTTATAAAAATGACCTTGAAATCAAAGTTTATAAAAAGTACAGTATCTTATACAAGAATCCACATTATCTGACTCAATACTTTCCTTTGTCCTAGGTTGCTAATTACTAATAATTTCCATGGGAATATAAGTTTTTTTAAGATTTATTTACTTATCTATTCATTTTTTATTTTTATTTTTTTAAAAGACTTTATTTATTAATCTGAAACAGAGAGATGCAGACAGAGAAAAAGAGAGAGAGAGCATGAATGAGCAGGGGAAGAAGCAGAGGGAGAATGAGAGGGAGAAGCAGACTTCCTGCTGAGCTGGGAGCTTGACATGGGGCTCAATCCCAGGACCTGGAAATCATGAGCTAGGCTGAAGGCAGCTGCTTAATGATCTGAGCCACTCAGGTGTCCCAGATTTATTTATTTATTTGAGAGAGAGAGGGGGAGAGAGAGAGAGAGAACATATGAGCAGGGAAGGGGCAGAGGGAGACAAAGAATCTCAAGCAGACTCCCCACTAAGCTGGAAGTGGGGTTCAATCCCAGGACCCAAATCCCCAGACCCTGAGATCATGACCTGAGCCAAAAGTAAGAGTCAGACACTTAACTGACTGAGGCACTGAGGCACCCAGGAGGATAAGTTCTAAGAACTATTAAACTCAGTTTTAGGGAATGTTTAGTACCAGTTTTCTCTGTCATTTTTATGAGAAAAAATAAACTTTTATAGAATCCCCAGATTTAGGCTTCTTTAAAGCATATCTTCCAGAAGAACTGTAGACGTTTAACTCTTCTTGCAGTAGAGACAAACAAGGAAGAAAGAACATGGAAATTTGTATTAACTAGATTTGTATCTGCTACAAACATATATAACAAATTATCTATAACAAATTATTTTGAGACACCTACATCTAACTTAAGTATTCTATAGGTACAAGAAACCCAAAGTTGCAAATTCAACTCAAAATATCTTTGAAGCCAAGCCACATAATGTCTTCCAATGTAATGTTTGTGCTCCCATTTGATGATTTTCATTCTTCTTCACATATTTTTTTAATTTTCCTTATCTTCCTATACAGAAGGCCAAATATTGTGTAGTGTCTAAGATACATGGAGATAGTGAATATCTAGGTACAAATTTTAAATACTGAAAAATGGAATCTGATAAATCTGCTTATGTGTCAGAATATTTAACTGGTTCTTCAGCTGTGGTTAGAGACAAGAAAATATGTTAACATGGATGAAAGGTTACAAGCCTATTAGATTGCGTATTATTTTCCCATTAGAATTTACTAGCAATGATTGCCCATACCTCTATGTCTTTCTCCTTTAAGCTCAAAATCAATTGAGAAATCAAACACTGGGGCAAAGAGAAGTGTATCAAAGTGTTGGTGTTAATGCCAACAAAGAATGGACTGGAAATTGTGGATTAGATATAGGGCATAGTCAAATATTCTTATAATATCCATAAATAATTAAATAATTGAAACGGGCAATCCAACCCATAGAGATTATATATCTAAAGAGAAGATACATTCATTATTATTATTCTTATCTTCCATTATGCAGACTAGAGTGGAAAATGGACTTCCAGATTTACCTTTAGAAGGGACCAAAATGTGGCACACAAGTCATATAGAAGTAACAGAGTAGATACACCAGTTTTTCATATGCAAGGTACACAGAGAACAGAGAAAGAGCAAGAAGGGAGAGAACGAAGACAGGGAGAGATTTTTTAAATCTTAATCAGTCAACCCATTCTGTCCTGGATCAGAGTGATTAAGACAATGTAAAAAAATCACTCTTTGTAACACAAGTGTTGGACCAGAAGACTAACCGAATTACACCAAAGAAAATAAAATTAGGTAAGGCCAAGTTTAGACTAAGGCCAGCAAACTTGACTGTCAAGAATTGTGGGAGTCATAGGAAGTGGGGTATGTAGAAAGTAACTATTCAACTTTAATAGTATTTGTGAAGGGTGGGAGGATAGCTTTCTTTGTAAACTCAGAAGATGCCCATCAATGTGTTCAGCACATTCTTTTACTCTAATCAACAAGGTCAAATATTATTGTCCTCTTGAAATAAAGGTTCTTTAGCACCTTAGTGATATGTAGTAAACAAGAGTGTGTTTGGAGTTAGGAAGTTGCAGTAACAGTGAAACCAGAAATCAAAGAGTAGCTTTAAGAGATAGGAGGAAGAAATTTCTAAAACAAATGTAAAACTATACCAATCTTGTAAATTTGAAACAAAAATTTTTCATAATCACCTATAAAATCCTCCGGAATATATTTTCAAAGTAACATTCCCGAATATTATTTTTTAATTTGCTTATATCTCAGGGAGCTATTCAGATCATTAAATTACCAAATTCCTCAGGACTTTAATATTTCTAAGAATTACACTTGTTGAACTAGAAAATTTAGAAATTTGAAGTTTAGAACAGTGAAGATTATTAAAAAAAAAGAAAGGAGAGGAAGAGGTTTTCTCCTTGTAAATCATTTGGACATTAATGAAGGAATAGTTATTAGTACAAGAACCTTGATCAATCATGTCACATCCATCTAGTGACTGCCAATCTGCATTAAGGATGTCCCCAATACAGTTTGTTATCTTGAATGTTGATTCAGCATTTATATGTTGTCTTGATCCCAAATCAATTTTGTTAAAGCAGAATTGATTTTGGATTTGCCTTTATATAAAAGAAACACGAGATTAGTTTCAGTGAATAATCCTGCCTTTCCACATGTCATTCTGAGCTGAAGGCAGATCTCTTATTAAAACCATGCCAAATCTTAGAGCAATCAATATTTAATTTTTACGGCTTTACTTTAAACGAAGTTGAAAATGAGATTTTATTGTTTTCTTTTCTTTTTTTAAAGATATGTTTAATTTTTTAAGTTTATTTTTTGATTGATTGTTTATTCCTAATGGCATAGAATTAGCTGTGAATTTTTTTAAGCAAAGATTTAATTTATTTCGGCTTTTCTTACTTTCAATCTCAAAATTTGCCATTTAAGATTATGCCTGAAAACATGCAGATTTACCTATTAGTTAAATATAATGAGCATTCAGTTCTATTATACTTTAAATATTCAAGTAACACAATGTATACAGTTAAAATGGTAAACTGGAAAAATGCAACATATGTAACAAAGATTAAGAACTTTAACATGCATATAGATTTAATAAATAGTAAAAAAAGAATAAACACATTAATTGAACATGGAAAGATGGGCCAAACAGAAAATTCACAAGAGAAATAATTGCTGCTAAAGTATGGAGCTCTTGATATGGGACAAAAGCTGTACTAATCACTTTAATCTGAATTGTTTCATGTAATTCTCAAATAATCTATTATTAGCATTAGCAATAATACATGATACATTATTGATATTATTACCATCTCTGGTACCCATAAGAGTATAAATCATATGAATGCAAATAGGTAATATATTTTGATCTTTATGAAGTAATTTAAAAAAGGACACAAATATTTAAAAATAAGGCTCTATTTTTTTCACACATCCAACCAACAAAACACAAAAGTAACCAAACCTCATTTAAAGATAAATCCACATATGGGGAAACTATCCCTTCAGAGTTATAGTTTCTGAAAATATGCAAACTTTCTGGACTCCATTTTGAATAAGTAGTAAAAGATGGGTAGAATGTGTACATATAACACTCATAAAATAGTTGTCAAAGCAAGGGACTTTATTTGCAGGCAAAAATATAGTACCTATGAAAATGTTAAAACTGAGATATTTACATATTTTTAACATGAAAAGCATGAGATTTGAGATATCCTCTACTTAGCAGAATCTTCTCTGAGCTTACCAGGGAGTTTACGCAGCTATTCTTCTCTGTATAGAGAATATTTTATTGATTAAAATATCATGATCTACAGAGAAGAGTCAATTACCCATAAAATGAAAGTTTGAAGAATATTGCTGACAATTTTATAAAGAAATAATTAGACCATGTAATAGACTCCTAAAATATAGAGACCAATAATAATCATTAGACCACTCTCAGAAAAAAAGCATTTTTTTTCAGAAAAATAACTGTGGCATAATTTTAAAGACATCTCTGGTTAAGGAAATGATTCAAGTGAATTATTATGTGCCATGATCAATTATTTTGCTTATATTTTTTGGTGATCAGAAAATAAACATGAAGAATTATTACAAATATCTTTTCACTAATCTTATAGGTGTATGATATCACTATTTTTGAAAAGAATTTAAGTCTTAAAAAATAATTTGAGTAGAAATATTATGTAAGTATACTAAAATGTGAAAATAATCATTGGTAACTAAAATAAATATTTAAAATATAACTTAAGTTATGCTTAATGCTACTTTTCACTGTGAGAAGTATTTTGGATTGGATGATTTGTTGTAGTTATCATTTCACCTAATAATGGTGATATGCTCCTGTCGGTCTAGAGTAAATTAGATGCGAGAGTTGATGTATGCAACCTGGCATGAGGAGTATACAATAAACCTTTGTAAGATTATACAACTATCATTATAGTTCATTTACAAGTGTGTTTAAAAACATGTTCCTATGTAAACTAGTTATTGGATAGCACACTGTAAAACTTTTATTTTTGTGTTGAGCCAACCCATTCTAGGAGAACAACTGGTGTTCATTGACTAATAGAAAACATTAATTATTCAGTTTTAGAAATTGTAATAAATTATCCTAGAAATGATTGAGGTCAGGTATGTTATATATAACAATAATAACTTATAACTGTGGGACATTATACAGCTTCCACATTTTACCTTCACACTCTTTGATTAGACTCTTAAAATTCGTAGACAGTATGTTTGACTCATCTTCCTTCGCAAAAAAGGAAATTTAAATGATTTTGTAAAAATCAGCCTTGAACTGGATTTTAGTTTAGGTCTTTTGTCTAATTCACTGCTTTTGTCTTTACAACACATGAGCTCTCATTGTTCCCTAACAGTTAAATAGATGAAGTTTTCAAAATTTCTAACACCTAAGTTATAGTCTTTAAATTTGTGATTGATGGTTTCATCATGCAGACAGTAATTTCCCATTAGAACATGGATGGATAACAACTTCAATTAAGATTCTTTTTCTGGTCTCTTGAGATTCCCTAGGTGTCTCATTTCATTAGTGTATTTACAGCTACCTAAAATACTTACAACAATGGAATTTTGAGAGTTATACATCCCTGGGATTGACATACAATATGTTTTCAAAGTTTGACATTTATAACATAATTTCTTTGATGATAGTGCCATTATATTTAAGAATAAAGTAATGAATGGCACAACTAATGTCATCAAAATGAATTATTGTTCCAAAAGCCCTTTCCTTTATTTATCCTTTGCCCATCTTTAGGCAAAGGAAAACTTGAACTATAATCACAGGGTCAACCCTATCATGGTTCCAGGACTAACTTGATCACCTGCAGAAGAGATTTAACAATATCCAATATTCTGGAACTTGATTTTAAAATATTATTTTTAGCATTATAATGCCCTGCTTATAATTTGTCTTGAATTGTATGACTTAGGTCTGATTATGTGGTTTTCACTGCATTTTCCTGTCCTGGACCTAGAAGTAGTTGTTTCTGTTAACTTTTTTCCTTTGTAACCTAATTTTTCAAAATTCTCTTGATTATTTAAGTTACCCTTTTAGAAGGTTATATAAAGTTCTGGGAGAGAATATCTCTCCAGAATAAATAGATGAGGATAGATACAGATATAGATGATACAGACTGATGAATAAAACTGACATATGCTTGTGGGAAGTATGTGTAATGAAACCATTTAAATGATATGGATAATGGAATAAAACTCCATTTCAATGATAAAAGCAGTAAATTGTTTATCATCTGACTTACTGCCTTACATGGCAGGTATTGTTCTACATACTTCACAGAGTAGACATTTTAGTATTCCCAGTAACCTGACAAAGATAAGTGTTATGATTCGAATTTACAGAAAGGAAATGGAGGTTAAGTGAACCAGAAATGTTACATTTCTAATAAGCTACAGAGCTGTGATTTGGAGCCAAGTAGTCTGACTCAGAGTCAATGAATGTCTCTATTCCTATTATGTATAAATTCTAACCTGAGTGTCCCCTGAGTGGCTCAGTTAAGTTAAGTGTCTGCCTTAGCCTCAGGTCATGATCCCAGGGTCCTGGGATCAAGCTCAGCATTGTGCCCCTTGCTCAGCGGGGAGCCGGCTTCTCCCTCTCCACTTCCCCTGCTTGTGTTCCCTCCTTGTTATCTTTCTCTCCCTCTGTCAAATAAATAAATAAGATCTAAAAAACATTTAAAAATAAAAATAAATAAATTTTAACCTGAAAGCAACTATTTCTTTTCTCTGTAAAGTGTTTCCTATTAATAAGGATCAAAATTAGTACTCATTTCTGTGGAGTCTAGTTAGTTGTGCCTACCATGTGGTATAAGTCACCTTCTCTTTCCTTCAATTAGGAGATTATTCATTCCCTCATTTATTTATTAATTTATATCTTTCCTGAACTTAAATCTTCAAGTAAACAGAATTACCTTCTTTAAAAAAAATAATGGTATGTTCACATGTTATTAACCACATGTTCACGTGTTATTAACCACATGTTATTACATAACATTTCTTTTGAAGTTGTCAGACTCCCTCTATCAACACAACCTAAATTAAACCTAACAAAACTATGTAATAGGCAAATTAGAAACTAATCTCTGCATTCATTCTGATTCATATTTAAGTATAAACTATAACTTTCCCCCTTTTATTGCTGTGTTTAAACATTATTTTACAAATTTATGGGTACGTTCTATCCTATTACACATGGGGCAACTTTTCTAACATCTTTTCTTTTTTTCTGGCTTCTATTATGACTGTCTTGAATAATGATTTATGAACATTGAAGAAATCTACACCATGCATATAGAAGTCATGTTCTCTTCATAGCATATCATTGCAATCTATAATTACTCATTATGACACCTTCATTATCCAAATGATTTCAGTGGAAAGTGTTGTGCTATGGATACTTGACATCCTCAGTTGATTTTGAGGGTCAATCTCCTTTGTTTTTCATAGAACACTTTATAACAAGTATTAGAAAGTTTACTAAACATAATTTTATCTTTCTGTGATAACTAAGAATCAGTAACAGTAGTGTGTGATATTATGCATGATGTCATGTGATGTCTTCAGATATACTGAATGGCTGTCTCGTGCTCAGCTTTTCATTTCATTTAAAGCCTCAGGTCATTTGTGTACCTTTAACATAGATTCTCCTTGGGACTCATTGAGATCTCTAGTGTTTTTATCCTGGTTGGCACTGTGGTTTAGTCCCCTGTTCAAGAACCCTAATTGTTCTAGTCAGCACACTTCTCTTTTTCTTCTCTATTGTATACTCTTTTCTTTTGAATAATTTTCAAGTCCTTCTGTACTAAATGTGAATCTGATGGACAAATTCTGAGTCTGTGTGTTTAACTCAACATTTAATAAAGCTAGAATGAAGAGCAGGTTGTGAAGAAGTTTCAGAGCTATGAGCTACATAAAATTACCAAGTAGTGATTTAACTGCTTTTCCGTGCTGCCTCCCTGCTCCCTTTGCACTTTGTTACAAATAACATCTAACCCAGCAGGACAATGCCTTGATTTGGAAAACTTCTTGTCCATGACTCCAAATCACTAGTTTTGGTCTATAAGTATGGAGACAACATAGTGCAGTGGTTAGACCCATAAACTCTGGGGCAAAGTTCCTTGAGTTTGAAGCTCAATTTTCCCACTCATTTTGTGACTTCAGAAGAATATTCTTGTCTCAGTTTCCTAGGTCTATAAACTGGGGGGTGATGATCAGGATAATGTTAACTCACTTATTTAGTATGACTGGGTTTAAAATAGTTTAACCATGATAAAGAATTTTAAGAATCATTAGCAAAATTAAGGACTATGAGTACTGGGGATTATCGATAGCTCTATACTCATTCCACAGTCTCCTTTGCTGCACATTCTCTGTCCTTCATTTAAATGTTTATAGTATTTTAGAGTTACATTGGTGGACTCTTTATTTTAATGTGTACATTCTTCCCTAGAAGACGTCATTAAGGATGATGAGTTTAAATGATATCTATGTACTTATGACTCTCACTGTTATTTTTAATGTTTGGTAGCACTGTTTTAGCAATTATTATCTTTTGTCTGTTCAAGGATCTTTTTCCTTTTCAGCCCCATGTCCCTCCCTGACAATAGGCAATCATACAATTTGTTTAGTACACATTTTTATTTTTTATAAAATGTTTATATAAGTGTATTTCTAAATAAGCTATATTATGCTATACATCTCATTGTTTCTAAATTTTCCCATTTTTTCCTACTGAATTCTATGCTTAAGAGCTATGCTTATCGATCTGTGTACATCTAGTTTGTTACTTCACCTTGCTCCAATGTGTGTATCTACCACTTGCCTCTAACCACACTCTTATTTTTTTTCTCCCCGTGGTGAACATTCATATCACCTCTAATTCACTGAACCTCTAAGTACATATGCAGTCAACATGCATGTATATAATCTCTACAGATCACTGAAAGAATTTATTTGGAATATGTAGGGGAAGAATTTCTGAGACATCACTTTGCAAATATGACTACATCATTTACATTCCCAAGATCAACATATGTTGTGAACAGCATCTGGCAATATCCAACTTTTCAACTTTTGCCAGTCTAATAGCTATAAAGTGATATTTAGTCTTAATTTACATTTTCTGGTTGTTAAAGAGTTTGAGAATTTCTACATATGCTTCTGTGTCTTCTTTTAAGATATAATAGAAGTGTTAAAATATAAAGCTATCTATTAAGGAAAAAGAGAGTGCTCCAGTTTGATAGATGATTTGAACAACAATACTAAACATTTAATAATACCATATGTGTGTAAATGTAATATTAGGGGGTGTTGGGTGGCTCAATCAGCCTTGGGCTCAGGTCATGATCTCAGGGTCCTAGGATTCAGCCCTATGTCAGACTCTCTGCTCAGTGGAAAGTCTGCTTCTCCCTCTCCCTTTCTCTTTCTATTTCTCTCAAATAAATAAATAATAAGTCTATTAAAGATGTGCAATATTTGTCGTAAAAACTCAGCAAACTATCATTGTAAAAAAACAAAACAAAACAACAACAATAAAAATCTCTTAAGAAGACCTCTTGCCATAGGTCTCAATTCAGTTGGAAAATGTGACTATTTCTATGAAAACTGATGCATACATGTCTAGATATCCTCTGCAAATTACTTTTTATTACTCTTCTTATTCCTCTATGGCTCAATAGTGCAGATAAAGAAGTATATATTGCATCCAATTTAACAAGCTGGGTAACATTTCTGACTTCTACTGTAAAACATAATTCATTTCCCATTAACTTTCTCATTCTTATTAATTACAAAATGAGAAGAAAACCTTAAACACTGTTCATCTTCACATCAAAATATTTCATGAATTATTAGAAAAAGGAAAATAATAAAAGAAACTGTGATCTGAAGGAAACTAAGTGCTTGGGGTATTCACTGAAATGCAAGTAAGTAGGTAGATAAAAGATAATATTGGTCCCATTAATTTCTTCTCTTTTTTTTTCACTTACCACCAGTTCTGCACTGATTCTTGTTTTCTTTTTTTCTTCCAATTTTATTTTCCAGCTCTAAAATAGTTCCCATTCTATGTCATGAGGTTTAGCAATAAGAGATACATATGAAATAAAATTAGCTTTCAATTCAGTTTCAAGTGTATAAACAAAGCAATTTTTCCTAAAATGTAGTATCATTATAAATTTATAGCATTTTCAGTACTGTTTAAACTCAAAGGATAATGAAAAAAAAGTGTTCTCTATCAATTTTAACTCCCCAGGTTATTTCATTAAAGCCTCATGACTTTATATATCACCTTTATGCTAAATAATCCCAAATTTTTGTGGCAGTCCTGATGGGTTCCCAGACCTTCACATTCATACATCCAGCTGCCAAGTCCACATACTTGCTTCATACATAACTGCCTTCTCAAACATAAGATATAAAACATGATCTTGGTTTCCTTCCTGCAACTCTTAACATTCTCCAATCTTTAGCATTTTAGGAATTGACATTATCATCACTGATTTGCTCAGGTAAAAAATTCTAAGAATCATCCTGGATTTTCTTCATCCCTTCACACATTCATCCTGCCTTTAGGAAGTCTGTCCTCCAGTGTGGTATATGGAGAGGAATGAATAGTGCCAATACCCCAGGAAGAGTAAGTGCATAGGTAAGGCTTGGTTTTTTGTTGTTGTTGTTATGTTTTGTTTACATAATGTAGCATAGTAAGTGTCAAACGGTATTCAAAATATAAATAATTGTTGCATGAACGGATTAGTTGATCAAACAAAATGTGAAAATATTTTCTTAGCTTATTTAAAGCTATGCCTTTGAAGATTGCTCTGTTCTCATGTGAAAAATATGCAAAATATTTTAAAAGTTAATTTAGTGATTAGTTTAGTTCTGGTTTAGACTAAATGAATACTTTCTAGTTATACTATCTAAATATACTTTGGCTTCTTCATGACAATGACTGTGTCACTCATGCTACTCTATACTTGAGAGAATATCTGCCATTAACATGTTACATGTTAATAGATGCTTACTGAATAAATTAATGGGCCACTGAATTACACTAGGTTTATTTAAAGGCTTTGTTCACAATTACACTTTTGTTTAAACTATGCTTTTATTTGGGTAAGTAATTATAATAAATGGAGAATCATGGAATTATAGAACACAAAAGAATTTTAGGACTACATAATTCAACATCCTTAGTTTAGGGATAAGAAAACAGTGTTTCATAGAATTTGTTTCATCCTTAAGTCTTCATATTTACTTATTATCAGATCAGAAGAGAAGTGAGGCCTCCTAATTTCTGGACAAGAGTTGTTGCCAATATTTTGCCAATTTTTTTTTTAACATAGCTAAAAACAAAGATGTATGAATATTCAGGAATCTCTTCTGAATATTTGAAAATAGAGATCAGTGGTAACATAAACTGCAGTGGGGGTGATTTGTTTGAAGCAGCTAAGAGATGCTAATTGTCTGAAATTATTATTGCCTGTATTCATTATATTGAAAATGAATGCAGAAGATAAAAATGGATATAAAATTGAGCATCTGGGAGGATAGTAATGGATGTTAGGCAGCTGAAAATAAATGAGTGCTTCAATGACCAGACTGATTCATTTTCATAGTATATACTAAAAAATAAAATGTTAACAATTAAAAAGTGTGGTCATAACCAGTATATAAGAAAAATTTAAATGGCTAAATGTGGGAAGCAGTTGGAATGTAGAAAGTGTAGGATATATCATTTTGAATTTGTTATTGTTCTTCATGCCCCAGCTCCGGGAATGAGGAACAGGAAGAAGCTATAATAGGGCACCATAATGCACTCAAAATGGTTGTCTTCTTGTTAGCCTTCTTCTTAGAAGTGATTTCTTCCAGAACTGCTTCTAATTTTTCCTTCTCAAAACAATGGGTTCCAGCATATGTAGCACCACCTCTAGTACTGAGGAAAAACAAAATAATTTCCTGGAATGCAATCATTCAGACAGACATAAACCTATGACTGTCAGAATAGGGAAGTCTAATCAGTGTTAAATGGGACTGTTGGCCAACCATGTAGTCATGAATTTCAAACTAGAAATCTAAGATGTAATAAATAATTAGTTGCAAGTAGGGTAATAATTAGAGATACAGTGACATCCTTTCTCATTTGCATTTTTTCTGAAGGTTACATTTTTCCTAGTCAAAGCAAAATTCACGGCTAAGTTTGAAATGATGGGGGATTTAGATCATCACCATAGAAGTAAAAAATGAAAAATATATTAATAACATTCAGGTTCTGACATTCATATAAAATTTTGCTATAAAGCAATATGGTTGAAAGACTCTGTAGAGAACAAGAGAAAGCAAGGTTTTTTTAGGTTGTTTTAAACATTAGAAATCAGGGCAAGAGAACTCAAATAGCATAGATATAGATATAGATGATAGACGATAGACAGATGATAGATGATAGATCAATAGATAGATAGGTAGATGATAGGTAGATAAGATAGATAATACACTTTTAGCTCATGAACTTATTTGAAAGTTGAAACATTAAACCTGACTCCTCTGTTCTTCATGCATTGTGGGGAAAGGAGTTGAAGACAAAGGCCTAGGACTTTTTTTTTTCTTCAGCTGTATGAGAAGAAATGTGTTAGGTATGTTAAGTACAACCCAGAGATAAAGAGTTCTTGTTCATATTTCCATGCAGATTCTACAGTGAGATTACCTCACAGACTGCTCCTACTCCAGCATGGGGCAGTGGCCATGCCAAAGTCAACAAAGAAATAAAGCATGTTTGGGCATAAAAAGAGCTAAAAATTTCAGTTTCCAATGCTTAAGTGGCACTTGGAGGGACGGTACTAAGTTTAGTTAATGGGCTTGCCTTGTCCATGTAGCAAGGCATGTAGTAAATCTGTAGCAGAGGCTTGGAAAACCAGCTAAACCAAGAGTTCATGCAGTGTATAGCAAATTCTGAAATGGCCTAAAATGCTATCAAGCATTTTATCAAGACCCATCTTAATGCAAATTGGACAATAATATCCATAATACCTAACAGTTGGGGGCGATTCTCCGTGGTGTTTCTACATGTCTTATCATAGATTTTGTACTGGATTGTTTTGTTATGGATGTTTGTGCAGCAAACAAAAGTTTGTGCCCCTTTGGAGGCTGGAGATAGTATCTCCTTTTTGTGGCAGAGAGTAAATTTGTTTCCTAACCAATATTAATAAAGATAGAGAATGCCTCCCTGCCTCCTTTGCTCATAATCCAGTGTTATAAAAATATTTCTCTTTGAACAAGAGGAAGACAAGGTTGCTGGCAATCTTCCTACAAGATTGGAGATTTTCTGATCTCAGAGACCCTCAGCTATGAAACACAATCCCATGTGCACAGATGTGACTGAGACCCCTCTGTATCACCCCCGTGTGACTTGAGGAAGGAAAAGAACAGATACAGACATGAAACTCAAGCTTCTTATTGTGCTTTGAGTAATGAATGTCTAAAACCATTTGAGTTCATTGTTGCTTTCCTGACTGAGGCTATGGAAGAGTTGACCTAACAGCCTCCTGTGTCTTAGGGATTATTTAACTGTTTGACACTAACCAAGCCAAAAGACCAAAACTAGAAATATAGAAGCTAAAAAATTTATCTACAAATGTTAATACAACTGGTACCTATCATGCAGATATGAAATATTATCATGGAGACAAAGCAGTTAGCAGAAGTTTTACAGATCTGAGGATCCCCTTTTCTGCTACCTTGAGCTTTGCTATTGTCACGTCCTCCTCTAATCATGCTGCTACTGTGTAGTTTGGTAAAACATTATTGAGAAGGGCATGAATTGTGATATCTGAAAGACCTGGATTCAGAGGTCAGTTCTGGACTCCAACTACTATTGGCAAGTTGCTTGATCTCTTGGACACTTACTGTTTTCATGTGTAAAATAGGGTTAAGTAATGCATTGTTCACGGCATTATCATGAAGATAATTTATTTTAAAAGATTTTATTTATTTATTTGAGGGAGAAAGGCGGGGAGAAAGAGAATGAGCTAGGGGGAGGGAGTGGGAGAAGATGAATGAGCAGGGAGCCCATCCTAGGGCTCAATCCCATGACCCTGAGCTCATGATCTGAAGGTAACCAGTTAACCAACTGAGCCACCCAGTGCCCCGTGAAGAGCAATTTTTTTTTTTAAAGCTGAGATGCTTCACTAGTAACCTCAGAGATGTTATTTAAAATAAGTTTGAATTTTTTAAAAAGTGATTTGCTTTTTTAAATAAATTTTTAACATATTAACTTAGCTGCCATTCTACTATATATGCTAAGTTAAACAGAGAGTTTTCAATATTATATCACTGGTCTTCACTGTAATTCTATGAGGTAGGTGTTCTTAACTCCTATTTCACAGATAAGAAAATTGAATCTTTAAACATTAACTAACTTGTCAAATATTATCCAGTTAATAACCCTTGAAATTGAGTTTGAACACAGGTTTCTATGTTGCAAAATCTATGCTTTCTCCATAACAGTTTTACTAAACTACAGTATTGTAAAAAATGGGGGTGGGGGTGCCTGAGTGGCTCCTGGGTGGCTCAGTGGGTTAAGCCTCTGCCTTAGGCTCAGGTCATGATTCCAGGGTCCTGGGATTGAGCCCTGCATCAGGCTCTCTGCTCAGCAGGGAGCCTGCTTCTCCCTCTCTCTCTGCCTGCCTCTCTGCCTACTTGTGATCTCTGTCTGTCAAATAAATAAATAAAATCTTTTTAAAAATTTGGGAAATTGAGAAAAGAAAAATCACCCAAAATCTTACCAAATGATTACAGTAATCACTATTCTTTTGACAACTATTTGCATCATTTAATTATCATAAATACTTCTTTGATTTTTTTTTTAGTCATCAAAATATCTATCCAGTTAGAAATCTTTTGGACCACATCATTTTTATTGATATGGAACTCTTATTTAACATTATATTTAACTTCAAAGTGTTCATTTTTTTCAACTATGGAAGACATGATTTTCTGGAATTTATTCAGGAAAACTTAACTTTAATTTGCTAATTAAAATAAAAAATGAAATCAGAAACTTATCCACAATGAATAGTCACCTTTTCTTTAGTGATTTAAAAAAGAAGCAACATCAGCTTAGAATAAATGGGAATCAAGAAAGAAATAATATACTCTCTGACATTAAAAAAATCCTTTTATTCTAAGAAGATAAAATGAGTTAGTTCTCAGTAATAATTTTAAAAGACAGCTCATTTTAAAGAAGGGGAGAAAATAAAACCTATATTTCTGGAGAATTTTTAAAATCAATAACCAAAACTATGGTGTTCTCTCAAAATACAAACCAATCCCTATTAAACACGAGAACAAAAACAAACAAACAAACAAACAAACATGAGAACAAATATTCTGAAAAGATTTATTTCATATATTCAATAGAACCCTCAAAAGGCAAGGTATATTGCTATATATTAATTTATTAAAACTCTTGTTATGGCAGAAGTTATGTAAAATTATTCCCAGCCTGTTCACATTTAAAGGTAACTAAACTTCACAGCCTGAAGATTTGAAGCAAAGAACAGGCTATCTCAGGAGAATAATAAAACCAGAGAGGCCAGTTTGTGAAGGGCATTGGCTTCTACAGATATTGTAAAATAGACTGCAATAGAAAAATTATTCAACATTGTTTTTGTATTTCCTTGATCTTCCCAGGGATTTAGACAAAAACACAATTTTGGAAACTTTCACATTTAAGATACTCCTTATTCTTGTAATTATTTATGTTTAATATAGATATCCATTTTTGCTTTACAGCTGATTAAACATTAATATGTTCCATCATTTTTAATCACTTAACTGTCTTTTGTAAGAGTTTTCAATATCATATCACTTAAACATGAATGCAGATGATCAGTCTCAGAAAATTCACTGATGTAAATTTCATTTCAATCAGAGATTATAGATTGAAAATTGTAATAAGTGGAAACCCCCACCTTAGCACAACTTGTGGAACTTGCTTAAGGTTTGCAACATCATGTCCTTCACACAACAGATGAAATATCGTAATAATTTCATTGTATGAAATTTTTACCATAAGGTATTTTTCAAAAGTAACTTATTCAGCAGATATTTAATGGGTACATTCTATATGCCAGGCATTTTTATAGGCATTTTAGCATTAAGACTGATAAAATGTCTCCCAACAATGTACAAATAAGGAGGTAATTATATAACAAATCAGGAAATGAGAAGTCCTACAGAGAAAAATAAGGCCAAGAAGGAGTACAGTGTTATTATGATCTTATATAACCCTGACCGAGAATGTCCAGATGGTAAAATAACATGTGGACAGAAACATAAAAGAAGCATATGAAAAATCACATAGAACTCTGGAAAAAGAGTATTTCAGGCAAAGAAGCTCTAACACCAGAGGCCAAAGTAGCGTGAGTAGAGAAAGTAAGAAAGAAAGTTAAGATGAAAACAGAGAGGGAGTAGGGGAAGGTGATGGTGTTTGCATCATGTAAATATCATAGTCCATATGAGGATTTGGATTTCACTTTGAGTGAAGTGGATTTTTAGCAGAGGAATGATATGTTGAGATTTATCTTTTAAAATGAGCACCTTAACTGTTTTGTGGTGTAGCCTATATATAAAAAAAAAGGACTAGTTCTGGGAAACTAAACAGGATGTCATTGTAGCAATCCTACTGAGATATAGAGCTTTCTTGAACCAACATGATATGGACTTATAAACTGAACTCAGTAAGATTGCTGGTTGATTTCCTGTGGGGCATGTAAGTAGAGACAAAAATTTAAGGGATTTGTGATAAAGATGGGAATATAAATGGAGGATGTTGAGGCTAAGGAAGTTTTTCTTTTCATTTCTTCCTTAAAATGAGAGGTGTCAGACATTATTTGTATGGTCTTGGGGAATGATCCAGTAGACAAGAGGAAAAAAATGGTGATTCAGAGAAAATGGAGACACTTAATGTAATATCCTTGTGGAGGGAATATGGGTTAAAACCCAGAGCAAGAGTGCATTGCTGACCTTATATAGGCTCAAAGACAGTCCATCCATTGTACTAACAGTGAAGCCTATGGTTCAGAGGCAGATGGTAGTTTTAGTATGAGTTTATGGGTATTTATTTTTCTAATAGTTATTATTTTCCAGAAGAAAAAAGAAGCAATGTCATTAACTGAGAGTAAATGATAGATGCTGTGTCAGAAGTATGACAAAAGGAAAAGCATGAAATGCAGAAAGAAGAAAATTTAACAATTAGGGGATAGGATCAAACTGGTAGGTAGCACTAACATTTTACCTAAAATTACTGATTATGAAAAATGAAATGAGTTGGCATCATTGCAAGTTTTTCTGCAGTCACATTTAGCTTTAAAGTTCAAAAGAAAATCACATAAAAAGATGGTTTGGGTCATCCAGATATTTTTCTGTTAGGTAAAAGGAAGGAAAGAGGAAATAGGAATACAATTCTCTGAAAAGAGATAACTATACTAATGAGCCATGGAATCTAAACAAAGTAACCATGAAGGTGAACATGAGGGAGTGAAGGACATTAAGACATTGAAGATAATGGATGGAATGTTCCAGTAGAATCAAAGAAAATTTGGAGTTGAAGTCCAAGGAGAAGGTATAAATATTACGGAGGTGTTTCAAGAATAAAATGCTTGCAAATAAGATTATAGAGGGAACAGTTATTTGTAATGACAAGATTATAATATAGGTGTAAATTGAAATAATTAGTAATTATTACAGGAGTAGTGTTGGAGAGAGTGAGGGCAAACCAGGTTTTAAAATAGTCAAAGACAGAGACCAAGTGTCTTGGGGACCTGTGGTTATCTCTATAATGAGCAATAGTGGATAATATGATCTTATGGCCTATGTTTCAAGGCTGGCATTTTTATGGAAGAGAGATGGTGTAATATCTAGAAGCAATACTGATTCATATTAAGATGATCACATCATTTCCAGGCCTAGTGACATAGATGATGTGCGATGAGTTATATTTTAAAGGACCAAAGAGGTCTCCAAGAGAAATGTTTCCAAGAGAAAAGCAGATTTCAGTTAGATCAAAAAGAAGAAGTGAGGGAATGTTTGGTAAGGAAATTAGAGATATAGAGACTTTTATTTATGTCATGTCTTGAGTTCCACAGAACAGAGAAGAAGATTTTGTGGACTTAGGCATGAGTGGGGGGATCCAGTTAGATTGGGCATATCAGAGTCTGGTAGAGCTGAGAGCACAGCTGGTGACGATTGAGCAATTAGATGGTTTAAGTTGTCTTGAGAGGGCTGGTGGAAAGAAGACTATAGGGTATGATGAAATTCATCCTGAGAGTCTCTGGGGAAAATTGTAATATTGAGCTTTAGAGTATTGAGGAGAAGGAATCAGTGGGAAGTTTTCCAGTGGCCAGAAGCACTCTGAAAAAGGCTGCCTTTTAACTTCTATTGTTTTCAGATATTAACCTGTTCTGGAAGTCTAGACAACTACTAAAAGGTAGGAAACTTGTCTTATATTTCTTTAATATGTCCTCAGTGCACTAACTCCAACAGACTCAGTACAGAACAACTTGGTAGATGAAAGCATATGATATGATAGATAATTTCAGTGGCAATATGTTTTCTTTATCTTAAAATAAAAATGATTCAAAACTCATACGTGCATTGCACAAAACAGGATATTGATGACCTACATAAACTGGAAACCAAACCATCATGTAGTCACTATCAGAGGAGCCGCATCATTTGAGCATACTATAAATGGTCCCTGACTTGTGATGTTCCAACTAACAGTTTTTTACTTTCTGATGGAGCAAAAATGATATGCATTATTAGAAAGCATGCTATGAGTTGACCTTGATCAAGTTTGATCTTTTCCCAGGCTGGTGATATGTGGTATGATCTTGTGATGCTTGGCAGTGGCAGCAAGCCACAGCTCCCAATCAGCCATGCAATCATGAGGGTAAATAACTAACTCATGTATAACTAATCTGCACTCCTACAACAATTCTGTGTTTCACTTTCAGTATAGTATTCAATCAACTGCTTAAGATATTCAACACTATTATAAAGTAGGCTATGTGTTACATGATTTTGCCCAAGTGTAGGCTAATGGAAGTGTTCAGAGCATGTTTAGGGTAGGTTAGGTGAAGCTATGCTGCTCAGTAGGTTAGGTGTGTGAAATGCATTTTTGAATAAGGATATTTTCACTTCACCGTGTGTTTATTGGGATGTAACCCCATCATAAGTTGAGGAATTTCTGTATATTGCTATCAAAACAATTTTCCAGATGAAAAAAATGTTTAAGCATTGTATTAAACAAAACACTATTAGCCTCTTCTAGAAATGACCTATCTTCTGAAATATAGAGAAAATAAGCTTAGAAAATTGAATATTTTTACCTTCTGGGCACATAATCCTTTTATTCCAAAGGAAAGACTCGCTGTCCCTACATTCATGCCCTGTAGCACCACACATCTTCTCAAGCTTTTCCATGAACAGAAAGGAGAAACATACAGAAGAATCACAATGTGATTCTTTGGAAGATGAAGGATTTGAGTTTTGCCCCTAAAGGGACTAGGAAAAAGGAGAAGAGAAAAGAGAAATACACTTCTACAAAAAATTTAAAGCAAGAGTAACAGTAGCCAATTGATTATCAAGCCCATTAACACTAATGCCTATAAAGACTAGAGCAAATGTCTATTAACTTAACATTGCCCATAACCCATCTGGTCATGGTACTTCTTTTTCACTGAATGTAGTTTTAAAAAATGATGGTAGACCGTATCTTTTCAAATAAATCAAATATTGTTCACTTCAGTGTATATATTACCAGCAACAGTTTCATTCATTTAAAATATGAACATATGGCAAGAAAAGCAAAAGGTAAATAAAATGAAGTACACTATCTACATGACTATATTTCAATTATTGCTCATTTTTCTCTTTTTTAAACTATGTCCAGCTTTGCTAACCTCCTTTCTAATTGACCTCTAATTGCTAAACTCTCTCTAATTCACTCTCCATCCCTAGGACCTTATTGATAATGAAGTTACAGGTTTGTAGAGTGTACACATGTTTGTGTTTCTTGTTTTGTACCCAGAGTAAACAAACACACCTGTGTGAATTATGGTAAATCAATTATACTTTCTACTTGCCAGAGAAGGTAGAAAAGGTCAAGCTCTTTTGAATAAGACCAATTGACATTTTCTTGCTGGATAAATGTGTTATCAAAGGTTAAAATTAATTTTTTTCTAAACAGTGGGGCAAGTAACTATAAACAATATCAGTTGTTTTACTTAGAAAATTACAATGACATTTCAATAAACATCTCTTTCCTATTAGTGGAGGAGGAGGGGGACAGAGAATCAGTAGTAGCATTTTTGGAGAGCTAAAACAAAGACATTTTAGACTACATGAAACTAAACAAAAAAATGTCCAAAGCCCATTGTAATATTTAATCCAAATGTAGGACAACCATATAGCGATCACAGATATTAACCTTGTGAAGATAAATTTCAGGTGACAAGATATGATATCTACAAGGTTACATAAAAACGTCTCATTAAAATTAGCTTCTTTGGATAGAAACAAAAAGCATTGATCTCATTGGTGAAATTAGTGATTTGAATTGGTTATGAGCCTTAATCAAAGAAACTTAAAAATGTATCAGGTAATTAGTAATCTAACCTTCTAATTAATTATTTTCTAATAAAACTTTTAATTAGATAAGAAGAGTTCTGATGATTACAACTGCCTTTGTAAATAGGTGACTCTAAAATGCTTGAAAACTTCTAGATCATTGTTAATCCCAGACCTTACACTTATGTTTAAACTATACTTTTTTTGGCCAACTCAAGATGTTCTGTAAAAGCATATTCTCCAACAGTGTAAGCTGGGCTAGGCATCCTTGTTTCATGATGCTTGGGCTTGTGCTGCTGCTGTTAGTGTAAAATATCCAAACTGTACCCTTTTACATTCCATGATCATTTCCCCTGGCCCTCTATTCCATTTTTTTCTGGACATTCTCTTTCCTTTGATTCTCCTGTTTCTGTGTAGTTAAATATTGATTACATTCAGCAGATCTTCTTTAGAGTAGGGTTTGGTCTTAGAAGAAAGCTTTATTTAATTTTTGCAGTTTTCTTGCACTCATGAGATTATAGCCTGGGTAACTCTGCCTCTTGTTTCCAGCTTTTCCTATTTTTTTTTCCCAGATTGGAGAATCCTTCAATTGTGACTTTTTACCTCTGGAAGCTTGAGGTACTGGTTCTCCAGCTCTGAATCTCAGCAGAAGAGCTCTACACACATTTGGCTTCATTGCACACAGTTAACAATACCATGGGTTTTCTCACTCTTACCAGGCATGCCTGTTTATAGCTGGGGGTTAAAGAAGACATATTATCATTTAATGTTGCTGATGATGAGGTAGGTTTTTGCTCTTTGTTTGTTTTATCTTTTTTCCCCCCTCCTGCCATGGTTGCTAGTTGTGGCAGATTTTGTTTTGTTTTGTTTTTCTTTCTTTTTTTTTTAAGATTTTATTTATTTATTTGACAGTGAGAGAGGAAGAGATCACAAGTAGGCAGAGAGACAGGGAGAGACAGGCAGAGAGAGAGGGGGAAGCAGGCTCCCTGCTGAGCAGAGAGCAGATGCGGGGCTTGATCTCAGGATCCTGGGATCATGACCTGAGCCAAAGGCAGAGGCTTTAACCCACTGAGCCACCCAGGCGCCCCTGTTTTGTTTTTCAAAAATGTTCACAAGAATATCTACCACTTTGCATGCACTTGTCATTTGCCATCAAAAGGTCAATTATTATAATTCTGTCCCTCCCAGTAAATGTCAGTGAGACATCGTGACTGTCTTATTGAATAGCATATGGTCTAAGGGATGTTGTGTAACTTTCCAAGTCAAGGTTATCAAAGCTAATATGAGTTCTTCTTTTTTCATGATTTTTCTCTCTCTCAATATCCACCCCCACAACACACATGGTCTTAGTAGCCAGCATGTTGTTGAAAACCCCACAAAAAAGCCCATGAGAAGATACTAGTAGATGTTACACTTGACACCCCCACTGAAGTCTCAGCTTACATCCAACACCAACTGCTAAACATGTGAGTGAAGTGAGCAAACTTTCAGAGGATCACAGCTGCCGGTGTCCACCTGCCCCAGCAGACACTTGGGGGAGCAGAAATGTTTTTTCCCTGCCGATCTCTGCCCAAGTTGTAGATTTGTGAGGGGGAAACACACACACACACACACACATATGTAATACACAATATATACATACGTATACATACCTGTCTTAATCCATTAAGGGCTGGGGAGGTTTGTTACACAGCACTAAATAACTGAAATACTTTCTGTTGGTGGTGGTCATGAATTTGGGGAGATTAAAATACTCCAGTAACCTCAAAGCACTCAATGTTAATATAGTCCAATTTACAGGTCTGTTTTAATAGTGCCTTCTGTGTTTTGTCTAACACTCAGGCAATGTGGTTAGTGATCCAATGCTAGAAAGTCCATTTTATTTTGGTATAAAGTTTGTGAAAAATCTATTAGTGTGAACCAAATCACAGAGTGCAAAACGTCTATTATAAAAATGGTAAAACAGAATAAAACAAGTAGGCACAAAGTAACAAAATTTGCAAGATTAAGTAATAGTGAGATGTTCTCAGAGACATATGGCTGCATTACCAGTAAATATGCAAGTTTTATTATATTCAACTCAAAGCTTCAACCAAATGATTTAAAAATTCAGATTTGAGAAGGGCATAAATTTTTACTGAATGGATTAATTTACAAGATTCCACATACAAACTGGACCAGATCAGGCTAAGAATATAAAAATAACAGGATAAATTTATACTTCTGTTTCCATTTTGGCAAAAATATAACTTAAAAAAAGAAGTTTTTGTAAAATGCATGTGTTAAGAATGCAATATATTAATATATTATTAATATATTACTTCTATATTTAAAAGTACAAGGTTAAAAAATCATATTCTGGGACATTAGATAATATTTCTTCAATTAGAAATGAATGTAATAAAGGATAATAGTTTGTAGTAAAGGATAATATTTTAGAATATAAATGAAAATGTTGTTTAAATTATTTTGGTTTCTTTGCATTTGACAATTAGAAAGTACTTCTCATTAGATTTTTGAGAGTGTTCCAATTTCTGTTTTGTTACATAGAAAAATTAATTCAAAGAAAATAATGGATAAATATTAACAATTAGATGATAAAGAGTTTAGTGTTAGGTCAAACTGTTTTTGTCTATTTTTTTGTTTTTTTTTTGTCTATTTTTTTGGTCTATTTTAATGTTCTTAACAAAGAAAATATGTAATTCAGTGTAAGAAACAGGAAGGAGGGAGGGAGGGAGAGAAAGAAAAAGTGACAGAGAGAGATGGAGAAAGAGACAGAGACAGAGACTGAAAGAAAAAACAAAAAGCAATTTATGTTAAACAGGCCAAACAAATGTAATCTGTATTACAGAATCATGGGAAAACAAAGAAAAGAAACTGCTCTTTATTGAGCAAAGTTTTACCATTTAAATCTAAAGAAAAAAGTTGTATGTTCATCATCATTAGCCACCAGGGAGACTCAAATCAAAACCACATTGAGATACCACCTTACACCAGTTAGAATGGCCAATATTAACAAGACAAGAAACAAATGTTGGAGAGGATGGGGAGAAAGGGGAACCCTCTTATACTCTTGGTGGGAATGCAATTTGGTGCAACCACTTTGGAAAACAGTGTGGAGATTCCTCAAAAAATTAAAAATAGAGCTACTCTATGACCTTGCAATTGTACTACTGGATATTTACCCCAAAGATACAGATGTAGCAAAAAGAAGGGCCATCTGTACCCTAATGTTCATAGCAGCAATGGCCACAATTGCCAAACTGTGGAGGGAGCCAAGATGCCCTTCGACAGATGAATGGATAAAGAAGATATGGTCCATATATACAACGGGGTATTATACCTCCATCAGAAAGGATGAATACCCAACTTTTGTATCAACGTGGATGGGATTGGAGGAGATTATGCTGAGTGAAATAAGTCGAGCAGAAAGAGTCAATTATCATATGGTTTCACTTACGTGTGGAGCATAAGGTATAACATGGAGGACATTAGGAAAAGGAAATAAAAGAAAACTGGGGGAAATCAGAAGGGGAGACAAAGCATGAGGGACTGTGGACTCTGAGAAACAAACTGAGGGTTTTGGAGGGGAGGGGGTGAGAGGTTGGGTGAGCCTGGTGGTGGGTATTAAGGAGGGCACGTATTGCATGGAGCACTGGGAGTGGTGCATAAACAATGAATCTTGGAACACAGAAAAAAATAAAATAATAAATGAAAATTAAATTTTTAAAAGTTGTATGGGTAAAATATGTGTGGACATAAGCTTTAAGAAGCCAAGAAGTTAAAGCACAGCTCCAGTTAAGAGAGCCCTGAGAAAAATTTTGTGAGGGACAATGGAGCTTATAAAGCCACTGTTTTGTTTTAACTATTTTAACTATGCATAAATTTAAAGATTTTCCTTCCTGGATATTGCATATATATATATATATATAGTAATCTATTAAGAATTATGAGGAGAGATTATGAATATCATTTTCA